>PVIJ01007228.1:0-84431 GCA_004024925.1 Scalopus aquaticus | reverse complement strand
GCGACGCGAGTTCGATGCCCGGCTGGGGAGAATCCCACATGGTGCGGCAGACCTCTCCTGCCTCGCCCGCTGCTCCCCTCAGCAGTGTATTTCTGATCTGCCTGTTCTGCTACCCGCTCTGTCTCTGGTGAACCCTCTCGCTGCCCCACACCTCTGGCCTGTACCCCAGCTTGTATGTATAAATAAAAAATAAATCTTTAAAAAAAAAAAAAAAAAAAAGAAAGAGATCCATGGGTGAGGCAGCCAAAAAGGAGAGATTTTCACAGTTGTATCATACCTTTCCCTCTCTCCTCAAACATTCCACATTTCTTCCCACTAGTCTCAACTGTTGCTCTTACTTCTTATTTCACAGAGACAATAAAAGTAATTGAAAGAGACTCTCATGTGCTTGGATCATAAATACCAAGCTACTTGCATCGAACCCACCTACTCAGTCTTTTCTCTTCCTGCCTCGCCTGAGTCACTATCTGTCCAAACTTTCCCTTGGTACCTGGGGTCCTGGTTCCAGGAGACCAGTCCTTACATTGTTCCTAAAACTGTCCCTTCTGTCATCAATTCCGACTCTCAACTAGAACATTCTCTGGTACATACAAACAGGCGACAACACTCCCATCTTAAAAACAAACAGTGCTCAGACCTCCCTGGTGGCGCAAGAGGTTAAGTCTCAGCACTATGAAACTATCGGCAGCCACTGCAGCATGAGTTTGATTCCCGGCCAGGGAGTTCCCACATGGCGCAGCAGACCTCTCCTGACTCACCTGCTGCTCCCCTCAGCAGTGTGACTGAAAAAAGTCAATCTGCCTGTTCTGCTCCCCACCCTGTCCCTGGTGAATCTTCTTACCCCCCAACCCAAGCCTGCACCCCAGCTCTTTTATGCATAAATAAATATTTTTAAAAAACACAACACTCTTGACCTCATATCCTCCCTCAAGTCATTAATCTCCGTGTGTCAGTCAGGGCTCAGCCTGTGAAACGGAACTGCTGTGAGTGATGTGGTATTACAGGAATTAGATCTCACACAATTAGAGGAGGAGCTGGGAAAGTCAAGTTCAGAGAAGGGGGGTGGCGGACTCAAGAAAAATCATTAATCAAGTTCCCAAAGGATCTGTGAATGAACAATTTAGGACTTGCAGGGGGATCTAAGAAGCCAGATATCTAGTTACAGAAATGAGACTGAGAAGAGGCAAAACATGAAGAGGTTGGTGGAAAAATATCGTTTCTGCACACCTACCAAATGTGTGGTCTGCAATCGCGTGGGTTCCTCTCCACCACCTCCACTTCTGTATCTCACCTTGTCATCTCTTAGGTAGTAATGGATGCTTCACCTCCACCTCTCAAATCTTGGGCAAGTTTCTCTTTTGCCCAATGCTAACCAAACGGGATGCCGAGATTAATCAAAATCGACAACAGGATCATCAACCATACCACATTTCTCCCACCCTCTTCCCAAAGAATTTTTATACTCTCTATCTTCATGTCTTCACCTTCTGATTCTATTGAAATCTGTCTGATCAGTGCCTCATAACTTTCACACCATCAAAACCACTCTTACCGAGATCACAAGTGATAGAACACTGTGCTGTCAAATCAAATGTATGTTTTCAGTCCTCCTCTTATTTGCTATTTCAACAGCATGTGACACAACTGGCCACTTCCTCCTTAAAACATTGTTCCTCTAATAAGAATTTCTTCCCATGGCATCCAGAACACTACTTTCTTCTGCTTTTCCTTTTACATCACTGTTGCTGTTTTTCAGTCAGCTTTGCTTATTCCTTCTATTTCTGACCTCTAAATGTTAGAACCCTCCAGGGCTCAATTCTCTGAATTCTCTTCTTTTCACATTGAGTTATTTTGTTCCAGTTTTATTGAGGTATATAACCAACATACCATAGATTCCCCTCCCCACCAGTGGTTTTGATTTCCATGGTTTCAGTTACATGAGATCAATTACAATACAAAAATATTATGTATTATAAGATATTTGAGACACAGACATTCACATAAATTTTATTATGCTATTTTGTATAATTGTTCTATTGTTGGCTACTGCTATTAATCTCCTTTATAAATTAAGCTTTATCATAGGTATGTATGTATAGTAAAAATATAGGATAAATAGGGTTCAATATTATTTTCAATTTCAGGCATCTGCTGAGTCCCCTGAAGATAAAAGTAATACTTGAAAGTTTAAGGTATACAACACTTTGATTTTATGCACTCCAAATGCTTCTCTTTTCCACTATGTAGGTGGACTCATACACTCCCATGAGCGTAAAGGCTCACCTATCAAATTCCTATATCCACGTCCAACCTCTCTCCTAACCCTCAGGCTTGTAAACCCAAATGCTTACTTGATATTCCAATAAAATTAATAGACTTTTCAAATTTACTCTATCCAAAAACACCAATAGTTTTCCCATAAATGGCAAGTCTATTTTTCCAGGGGCTCAAGCACATTGTTTGATCTCATCCCCGACTTCCATTTTCCTTATTCCTAACATTCAAGCTATCAGCAAACCTTGTCAGTTTTACCTTGCAATCTATCTAGAGTCTGTTCACTAGATAAAAACTTATTGTGAGGGTGGGTGGGTGGATGGATGAGCTGAGGGTACAGTCTGAGTTTGGATAGATGACAGAAGGTGCAGTCTGTGTGAAGGTACAGAGACAAAAAAAAAGGTTCTTTAGTGAATTTCAGTGATTGGAATAAAGGCGTATGGACTAGGGAAATGGACAAAATCAGGTTAGAAGTTAGCACTATCCACATAATGCCAGACCTTTGTGTTAAGGAATCTGAATCTTACTCCAAATGCTTTATAAAGCCATTGAATGATTTTAATAGAGGGAATGACATCGTCAGATATTTTGTATTTTAGAAAAATCCCTCTGGGGGTTTGTGGAAAATGAACTGGAGGGGAGCCAGAACTAGGCAGGAAGGCCAAGTGGAGACTATTTTAGTTAATTCGATTAACAAGTGATGAGGGCCTGAGCTCTGGCTAATGGGCAGATTTGCCAGATGTCCCCCATAAAAATACCAGGCACCGGACCAAGCCTGGAGGGAGATGTTGGCAGGCAGGAGCAGCTCTGAAAAATATCTGTTCAATTTAAACACATTCTTACGTATCGATAATTATTTCCACTTATTTTTGTACAATTTTTCCACCTCCTTTTTTAAAAAAAGAAACATATTTTTCAGTAAAACAAATTGTAAGAAATGTTAAAGGAAAGCAAAGGCAACACTAGGAAAATACTTTTTCCATTCTACAAAGTTGGAAGTCTAAAACCAGGCAGTTGCTATAACCTCAATACCAGCTAGTCACCCTCCCAAGGGGACTGGCATAAGAGTGGGCTGGGAACAAGAACTAGTTTGCTCCTAAGACAAGTTCCTTCCTCAGGGAATGGGAGGAAGCCATCACCATCGTGCAGCCAGGGTCTGGGTGCAGAGGCTGCTGGAGCCGTGAAGTTCGCCATCAGCCACATGTGTTTCTCCTTCCCCACAAATGGTAAGAATTTCACCATTGGAAAAACAGCTGCCTGGGCTTTCCTCATTCTCCCAGCCCCTCTCCCTGTGGTTCTGGGACAGTGTTCCAACATCAGTTAGATTCAGACTTGGGCCCAAGTGGAGGCCTTAGGGGAAGGGCCCCCTCACATGACCCAGAGGCTGGAAAGGACACCAGAGACTGCGGTGGCCCTGAGCTGATGCAAGCACTAGCCCTTTCCCACTGCTCCCTTCTCTGGAAAGAAGAGCCCATCCCACCTCCCTTCTAGGAATACCAACATTGGAAGCAATAATATCTCAGCTTGTTTCTTGCTGAAGAGATTAGCGGATTATGTTTTCTGCGCCTTTGTGTTTTAGAAGGTGGTGCCTCACTAGCAACTCAAAATTATAGTCAATGGGTACTGAGCCTTTAGCCCCTAAATTTTTAAAAGACGTGTGAAGACCAAGGAATCATAGATAACTGGTCATTCTCTCAGAAACTGTGAACAGAGACTGAAAGACCCTCTTTGGGGGACACCCAAGGAGAGTACCCAGTAGGCCTTGGAGAGAAGAGCAGATCATGGCAGATCACAGACTCTTCCTAAGATCATGATCCCATTGTATTTTGTTTCTGATCGGACACCTCTGACAACAGCACAACACAAGGACAGTTTGAAAGAACAGTCTTAAGCAGCATTGTATAGTGAATCTGTTTCGTTTTCTTTGTTGTGTAACAAATTACCACAAACGTCACAGCTTAGAACAACACACATTTATTTTCTCACAGTTTCTATGTGGAATGTGGATTATGGGTTAGCTGGGTCTTCTGCTTGGGTCTCACCAGGCCACAATGAAGAGGGTGGGCCAAGGCCACAGTCTGATGCTCAGGATCCTCTTCCAATTCACGTGGTTGTTGGCAGAAACAATTTCCTCGCAGTTGTAGAATTCGTGGTGGTGAGCTTCCTCCAGGCCAGCCGGCAGGGCTCCCTGCCTTCTGTCTCTGACGGAAGGGCTCTTCTTTTAAAGGGCTCGCCTGATTATTCAGGCCCACCCAAGATTATCTCCCTTATATAGTCAACTGGCTAAGGATCTTAATTACATTGATGAAAGCCCTTCATCCCTGCTATGTGTCATAATCAAAGGTGTGACACACCATCATCTTTGCCATATGCTATTTGTTAGAAGCAAATCACAGGTTCCAGTCCCATTCAAGGGAAAGGGATAGTGCAAGGACATGGGATTTGGTCATCTCACAATTCTGCCTACCACAGAGTCTAAGAGATTCTGGAGAGAACAGTGGAGTGAATGGTAATGAGAATAGAACTCTTGGTTAAAGGGCTCATAAGGGTCCCTCACTGTAGTGGGTTGAATAGTGACCCCCAAAAGATATGTCAGCCTGGAAGCTCAGAATGTGAACTAATTTGGAATAAGTGTCTTTGCAGATATAATTAGAGTAGGGCTCTTGAAATGACGTTATCCTGAATTAAGATAGGCTCCAAACCTGATGACGTGTGTCCTGATAAGAAACAGAAAAGACATACATGGACACAGAGAGAAAGTGAAGACAGAGACAGAACGGGAATAAAGTGTCTATCAACCAAAGTCTGTGGAGAATGTCTGGGACCACTACAAGCAAGGAAAGCGGCACAGAGCAGATTCTCCTTAAGAAACTCCAGAAGGAACCAACCCTGCTGACACTTCGTTTTCAGACTTTGGGCCTCCAGAACTATGAGGAAATAAATTTCTGTGTTTTAAGTCACCCAGGTTGTGGTGATTTGTTGCAGCAGGCTTGAGACACTAAAAAAAAATGTCCCCATAAAAATCAATGTCAAAGAGCTGGACTTGGTGGTTGCAGGTGCAACAGCAACTGACTTTACAGGGACGCATCTGTTCCAAGAGATCAGAGGTGCCATTAGAGGTACCAGAGGAAGGCAGCCTGTAACCCAAGTGACATTCATCCCAGGAGGGCAGCCATTCCTTATCTGTCCCCTCATTGAAATATGTATTTGATTCAGCTGCTATAAAACAAATAAGGGCTGTAATACTTGTGGCTTAAAAGGAGAGAGGTGTATTTCTCTAAGTTACAAGCAGCCCAGGGCTGAGAGCCACCCAGAGACCCCATACTTTCGGATACCCCAGCCCCTCCTAGCTGGCTCTTCTGCTATCTGCAGCATGTTGGTGCATTTTATGACCTAAGGTGCTCCAGTTCTTACCATCGCAGCCGCATTCCAGCCAGTGGGAAGGGGACATGTGGAAGAAGAGAGTCTGCCCTTTCCTTTTAACAAGAGACCTGGAAGTTCCACTCTTCAATTGGCTATTATTTAGTCACCTAGCTCTACCTAATTACAAGTGAGTTTGAAAAATGTCTCAACTTTTTTTTTTTCAATTTTTTATTTTTGCATAGAAGTACTGGGATGTAGGCCAGAATTGCAGGAGGTGAGAGGATTCACCAGAGACAGGGGAGCAGGTTGGCAAGATAGGACAGGTATGCTGCACCATGTGGGTCAGCTCCCTGGCCAGGGATAGAACTCAGGTAGTAGCAGTGATAGTGCTGAGACTTAACCCCTAGGCCACCAGGGAGGCCCTGCAAAATGTCTTTAGTGAAGCCATTATGCCCAGATAAATCCTGGGGGCTCTGTTATTAAAGGAAGAAGGAAAAATATGGGGAATGATAACAACACAGGAATCACAAGGAGAGGTCTGATTTGACCAGTGGCCCCTTGAATATGAATCCCAGACATAGGAGAAAAGGCCCAGAAACAGAAATCCAGGAATAGATAACACCCGCAGCACCCTTCTTACTCATTGTAGGATGTAACAAAGCCTTGAAAATATGGGGTTGAAACAACAGGAATAAGATGAGCATGGAAAGCCTGATGATGTTGTTCCTCCTTCCCCATTACACTCTCTGTTGTGGGTTAAGTTGTGTTCTCTTAAAAAATATGTTGAAGTCCTAACACCCAGCATCTGTAAATATGATCTTTTTTGGAAATAGAGTCTTTGCAGAGGTAACCAAGTAAAAATGAAGTCATACTCAATTGAACTGGGCCCTAATCCACTGACTGGTATCCTTATAAGAAGGGGGAAATTTGGGCACAGGCAAGGGAAGAAGACCATGTGGAGATGGAGGCAGAATTTGGAATAATGCAGCTACGTACCAAGCCATGCCAAGGATTGCCTGCAACCACTGGAGACTACAGGAGGCAAAGAGGGATACAGGGTCTCAGAGAGAACATGGTCACGCCAACACCTTGATTTTGGATTTCTAGCCTCTAAGAATAGTGAGAGAATAAATTTTCATTCATAGTAGTTTGTTATGACAGCCCTAACAAACTAGTGCACCTTTTCCTGTTCTGATTCCTTAGGACCTTATCTTCATGAACCCTGACCATAATGTACCATAAAGTCCTGACATCAAAAGCACCTTCTGCTTTAAACCTTCTGTCCATCCTTAAAATTTAGCTTATTACATTGATAGATGCTGCATGGGTAAGGACAGAGTGATCCAAACTAGAACTACAATGTCAAGAGCCAGAGAGATGGACAGTGTGACATGAACTTGAAAAGGAGGGACTCAGTCTGAGGTGGATCTGAACCTGCAGAGGAAAACCAGACAGGTCATTCCTAGCGTGACCAAAGACAGGAGGTCCAAGAGTTAGGCTGTTGAGAAGGCAGGGCTATAAAAGGACCAAAACCAGCAGTTCCAGGACTAGTCCCAGTTCCCTCCTGTAATGACACAACTTACACCAGAATTGCCCTTTCAGTTTTCAAACCATTTTACATAGTCTGTCATTTGGACTTCAGAACTAATCTACATGAGCAGAGGAGAGCAACAACATAATCTCCATTTGATTAACTGCAAACAAAATGTCAGAGATGCCAAGTAACTTGCTCAGTGTCACATAACCGATTAGTACTAAAGTGTGTAAGTGAAAAGAAAATGAGCTTTGGAGTCAGCTAGGCTGGGTTAGAATCAGCACAAGCAAGCAATTGATCTGTAGGACACCATACTCTTTATTTGTAGTCACTAGAACATAACATTTGTAGAGCACCTCTTACAGTGTTTGGCATATTAATTGGTGCTCAATAAATGGCCATCTCCTTTCCTTTCTTGATTTTCCAGCTCAGAATTTTTTGTTCTTCACACTACCAACCACTGGGTTGAATTTCACCGACTAAATTCACTCAAAATTTACCTCTCCAGAAATCGGTTACTTCATCCATTTTATCAAAAGAATGAACTAAATCATTTCTATGGGCTCTTCCAGTTCCAATAGTAGGTGACCTTGTGAAAAATGTAGCTTTTCCTGCCACTGGTCAACAGATCAGCATTGCAAAGTATATACCTAACACCACCATCAGGGGGCACCTAGTACCACATGTGCTTGGGTAGCCCAATGGTGAAGTAGCCAAGCCCTGCCTAGGGCTTGACAGAGTTTTTTCAGTCAGGCAATGCAGTCACCCTCATTCCCCATATAAAAGCAAGAGAGAGAGAAAGTGAAGGAGGGAATAAAAGGGGGGAAAGAGGGAGGAAGAGAAGATGGGAAGAAAGGAATGTGGGTTGATTTATTATCCATTTATTTTGTAGTTGAGGAAGCTGAGAAAAGCATTTTGATTCTCCTTAATCTCATAATAGGATGAACCATGAAAAATTAGAAGGCTTTCTGTAGCTTCTGGTAATTAAACTGAGTTGTGCATTTTGCCTTAACTCCTCTGTAATTAGCCTAGGGCCTACTGTACCCAGGGTGTTTTGCATGGGGTGAGGGAGCTTTAGCAGTACTCTTGATTGCAGGCATCTACTTCTCCTCTGGACACATAAACACAGACATACTTGGCCAAGAGGTCTGAGAGGGAGCCTGAATGTTTGGCTTTTAGGATGGAAACATAAAAGGGAGCACTATTTCCAAGGCCTTCACTTGTGCCCCCAGAACAAGAGGGTTCCAACTTTACAAGGGTTGAGGGACAACACTGGTGTGGAATTTCAGCTCCGTGACTGCCCATGAGGACTGAGCCTGCACTGAACCCCTGTCCCCAGAAGAACCTACCCTGGGGAGAGTCCTAAGACTGTGTTATCAGTCTCCTCCTTGCCCTGACTCTGCCTGCTCCTTCTCATTTCCACCTGATGCAGAAGGTAGGTTACCTCTGGAAAAAAATCAGTCACTCCTTATTCCCTCTTCCCATCCCTTCTCCCTGTCTTTTCTGTCCCTGTTCCCAGCTCTTGCTAACAGACTCTGGCAAGGCCAGAGGCTCCATGAGCTCTTTTATTCTCATTGGTCTGTAAGTCTTCATATCTGGTTGTTTGTCTTTCACAGTTCAAGTGCTCGGGCCTTGTGCTTGCAAAAGCAGTGTGCTTGACGTTCAAGGATGTAAATCTGTCTCGGCCTGACACCTGGCCACACGTTGCTGGAGAAATGACCAGAATGGCTGCCTCTCCATCTGTCAGATGCATGGGTGACAATCTGCAGATGGAGTCCACAGCCCCAGTACAAGTCTAAACACTCCAGAAGAGTCTGACAGCTGGCACACGGGTGCACGTCGAGCAAGACTCAAGCAGTATGAAGTCCTGGATAATGTTCAAGAACACAATTCTACAAACCAAAGCTCCCTCCCCCTCCTGCCCCAATCCCAAAGCATCCTTCTCCCCTGCCTAGAACTGACTGAGCAACTTTCCTCGATGCTGAGAAAATACCCAGAGATGAGGTGAGAAGGCCCTCTATTGATCCCCAAGCTCAAGTACGACTTCCTTCTTCACCAAGGGTTTGAAAGTGGAGTCCTTGCCAAGAAACCCTCCACACTTCAGACACCAGAGATCTCACACTGCTGTGGGCCCAGAGAGGAGAAAGTCATGTTTGGTATGCAAACATCCTAAGAAATCAAACCTGGGATCCTAGAGAAAAGGGAGCAGCATAGGCCCACTCCAGTTCACAGGGAACACCCATATGTGGAAATCCACTGTGCTTATCCTCAGGCAGATTCAAGTCTTGTAACTCTGCAGCCCATGAACCCAGCCAATGCATTGTATACTGCTGTCATACAGCACATTAAACATTTGGTGATTTACTGGGTATCCTGTAAATCAGCCCAGACAATGGTCTTTGCTCATGGAGTTTAAATAAGAACTCCCAAAATGATCCAGTGAAATTTCCATAGAAATTTTCTTTCTGTAGGAAATCTGCCTGATAAGTTTCATTAAAATTGTAATAAGGAAAAAATTATCAACTGGCTCAAACTTGCAACTCCAGTTTTACGTCAAAAAGATAATATAGATATCCACAACCCAGGAAGGGAGTAAGAAGGTAGAAGTTATGGAAAAGATGGGAAATGTCAGGATATATTTATAACCCAGACATTTGCCCAATACAAACAATGCTCTGTGCCTCCAGACACACACTACAGCATTGAACAAAACTGATTCCAGCTGCTGATGGGAACTTAATCTACCTCTGACTAATATCATGGCAGATGATCCCACACATACCAAGCCCAGTCTTCTGCTCACATCCTACAGGGAGTCTGGCTTTGCAACTCATTTGCAACTGGATTCCAGGAATGTTGGAAAGGGTGGTGAGGCATGAGTGTCATAGACTCAAAAGGCTCCCTTTCACCCAAACAGACTTTTCATTTTTTGCTTCATGAGGATTAGGAAGAAGGGGCAAGGATTAGTCCTAGTTTATTACCTCTGTCAAAAGCCAGCTCTAAGAAGAGAGTAAGTGGATTATGAAAAGAAAACAAATGGAGGGAAAAGAGGGCAACAGCGAGCAACCGTCAATAATATTTATTAATTTGAGTTGAAAAGGAATGATCCATCGTAATAGTTCACCTTCCTATGAACCCCGGAGCCACTCAAAACCGTCTGCCATTGCTGTGAGGTAGATCAGAGCTGGTATGTGTCTAACATGAGGGAGGCCAGGGCTTAGAGAGCCAAAGTGAGCAAGCCAGGGACAAAGCCCCAAATCTCGACCTTTTCTAGCATGCTGCCCTCAGCCTGGGCCGCCGAGCCTCGAGAACTAAGTGGTTCATCAGTGTCCAAAATCCTAGGTAGCAAAAGGGATTGAATGAGGGGTATTCCCTTTGCCCTAAACACACAGCACACAAGTGAGCAAGGTGATGGATGTCCCCCAAAATTAGCCTAGCTGCTCCAAGGTCAGTTGAACACAAGTGGGATACTCCAACGGCTGAGGTAGTGATAAAGTTCAGGGGTCTGGAAAACTTCTGGAGTGGGGGGGTGGAAGGGGGTAGGATGATGAAAACCCACTTGGTAAGGATTCCCTCTCCTCAGCCATCCCCCAAAGGCCTAGTTGTCAGATTCTGGAGGGTAGAGTTTTCCAGAAACTCCACAGGGCTTATTCTGAACAGAGGCCAGAAGCTTCACAAAGGTTCTGGATCAATCGAGCTGTTGTTTCTTGTCCTTCAGGGACTAAGAAATTCCCCAGGAAGCCCTGAAAAATGGAGATAGCATATCTTGGGGTCAGGGAACAGAATGGGAACAAGGGCAGTAAAGGTAAGGGTGGAGATAGGGACCCCACATAACACATGTAATTACACAAAAGCACCCCCGTACCATCCAGTCAGGAAACTACATCATCAACTCCACCCCAGCCCTAGTCCTACCAGCGGGAAGAATCCCACTCAGTTTCCTGATTCATGTCTTTCTTTCATACCCAAGTGAATCCTCACTTTCATAGCTTTCAAACCTTTCAAAGAAACCAGACCTGAGGCCAGGGCTTGGGTGGGCTTCCAGTCTTCTCTGCAAGTGAAAGGCAACCCAAGTGGCAAGAAATCTGGGAGGTCAAAGATCTGGGCTAGAAAACCCAAACTAGAGCTGACCAGGGGGGAGAGGAGTCTCAAAAAACAGCAGCCCTCTCCAGAGTGCACCTGGGGTGTTGGGGTGAAGAACCACCCGCAGCCCTCTCTAGGACTGAGTGGGTCCCAGGTGGGAAAGAAAGGACCCTGGGTTCCATCTTGGTTGCCTGTCTGATGCAGACACCCTCCCCAGTCCTCCTTTCTCCTACTGAACCCCAGACGCTAAAAGTTTTTCTAAAGGAGACACTGAATGCTTCCTCACCCCCAGATTCGACGGCTCCTTCGCCTTTGTTACCTACCCCTGGAGCGGTGGACACTGCCTGGACTCCACAGGGCTGGTCAGGGCCGCTGCACCTCCAGATGGGTCATCGCCATCGGGAGGGGAGGTGGCATTTAGGTGCTCGTCGGTCGGGCAGCAGCCGCAGCGACACAGCAGCCGGCGAAAGGCACTGCGAAAGTCAGGGCTGCGGCAGTAGATGAGTGGGTTGAAGGCAGAGTTGGCATAGCCCAACCAGTTAAGGGCAAGGAAAGCCGAGCTGGGAACTAAAGAGGGCCCTCCGAGGGCGCGCACGACATTGGCCACGAAGAAGGGCAACCAGCAGAGAGTGAAGGTACCCATGATGAGACCCAAGGTGCGCAGGGCACGGTGTTCCCGGAGAGGCAAGAGGCGCGCGGGCCGCCTACCGCAGGAGGGCACCCCCGGGGGCGAAGCGTACTGTCCGGTCGGAGCCAGAGACGCCTCTGGCAGAAAGCGGCCCAGCTCCCGGCGCAGCAAACGCAGCTGGCGCTTAGCCACGACGAAGACTCGCGCGTAGACGAAGAGCATCACAAGCAGCGGAAGGTAGAAGGAGACCGAGGACGAGAGCAGCGCGTAGGGCATGTTGGAGGCAAAGGCGCAGCAGCGCGGGTTGGAGTGGCAACGCTGCGCCTCGGCATCGGCTCCCACGCGCCACCACTTACTCATAATGGGCGCAAATGACACTGCGGCGGACACGACCCACACCAGGACCACTGCTGCCCGGGCGCGGAGTTTGGTGACCAGGACGCCGTAGCGCAGCGGGTTGGTCACGGCCAGGTAGCGGTCCACGGCCAGGGCGCACAGGGTTTCGATGCTGGCAGTCACGCACAGCACATCCACCGAAGTCCACAGCTCGCAACTAGTGGCGCCCAGGGGCCAGTGGCCAGTCAACGCCAAGGTGGCCCCCAGTGGCACTACCAGGAGTCCCACCACCAGGTCGGCTGTTGCCAGCGAAGTCACGAACACGTTGGTAATGGTTTGGAGTCTCGGCGTCCGAGCGATGGCCACGATTACCAGCAGGTTGCCTCCCACGGTGGCCAACGCCAACAGCGCCCCCGCCAACGCCGCCGCCCATGGCACCCCTGGCAGCCCACTGGTATTGGCAGTATTGGGCGCCAGGGTGGGGGCATTTGGCCACGAAGTCAGAGAGCTGTTCCCGTGAGGCCACGGAGCCATTCCCGCGTCGCGCGTGGGGCGGAAGGGAAGGGGTCTTCCAGCTCACTCGGCTCAGGGGAGGGGGTAGCGGGGCGTGGGAGCGATTTCCCCGACCTGGGCCATCTTCCCCAGTAGATCGGGCGAGAACGTTCAGTCTCCCCCACCCCCTACCCCCTTCCCCTTGGTGCCACCGCTGGGAGGGGGGTGAGGAGGAGTGGCGGCCCTTAAAGGGCCAGTGGCCAGTAGTCTCCAAGCTCTCGGCTGTCCGGAGGGGAATTGGAGGGTGGGGCGGGAAGCAGAGTGGATGCTGGACTTTTCCTCTTAGCCAAATCTGGACTAAGAGATGCCCTCACTTCTCTGCCACGTCGTGTCCACTCCTGTCATAACTAGTTCTGCACTCTGAACACAGCACACTCTCGGCTCCAGTTCCCCGCCTCCCCCAAGGTCGAGTAGCAGCGCTAAGGGAAAGGTAATGGAAACCCTCCATAAACACACCTTTACCGTGTCTCAGGAAAAGGTAACCCCTCAAGGCAAGCAAAACGATCTGCAGTAGTCCCTCATCGACTTAGGGTGCCTTACCCTAAGATATTTTAAGTAATAGAGAGCAGTTGATATTTTTTTCTCTCCTAGCACCTCATTCCAATGAGATTTGTTCCCTTTCCCGTGTGTACTTCCCTGCCTCTGCAGTTTTGTTTCTGTTTTTTTCTTTTTAGCTACTGGAAATTAGGCATCTTTCTGGAGTCTTTATTATTGCTGCCCTTTTGAATCTGGATATCCTCATGGAGCCTGGGATGCTGAGATTTCCTCCCCCACCCCCAACTCCACATTGCCCCTTTCCACCTAGAAAATATCTAGATGTGTCCCTTTTCTTCTGTTGTGAAGACATTTAAAATGGGGCCTCCCTGGTGGCCCGTGGTTGAGCGCTGCGCTGTGGAGCTGTTGGTGGCAGCAATGCGAGTTCGATGCCCAGCCAGGGAGAATCCCACATGGTGCCGTGGACCTCTCCTGCCTCGCCCCGCTGCTCCCCTCAGCAGTGTGTTTCTGATCTGCCTGTTCTGCTCCCCACTCTGTCTCTGGTGAGCCCTCTCGCCGCCCCACGCCTCTGGCCTGTACCCCAGCTTGTATGTATAAATAAATAAATCTTAAAAAAAAAAAAGACATTTAAAATGAACGAATGGGTTTGAAGTTGAGGCATGTCCACCATCACCCCCAACTAGCCACAAATCTTCCATTGCCATTCTTCCAACAGGAAAGTATTCATTCTGCCTCCTGGAAAAACATATAATACCTTCATGAAGTGTTATCAGAACCTGGCCCTGGAGCTGTCTTGATTCCCCCTCCACCTCCCAAGCAATGGGAGGGGGTGGAATTATCATGGAAAATGCCTCCAGGCCCATGCCCTAGCTTGTCTCTTGAACAGCTCTGTATTTCAAAAGAACGCTGCTGTATAGTCACTGATCTAAGCAATCCCTCTGGGAGGCTGAGCTAGGGGCTGGGAGTCAGATTGGAGGGGAAGTGAGGACCTAAATTTATCCCTGAGGAAAAAGAATCAGTCTTGTCTCCCAGGGACCCAGCTGCTCACCCATAAGCAGGATTTGTCAGTGGCTCCCAAGCAAATGCCTCCCCTCCTCACATCCACCCCCCCAAGCAGTACACCAAGCAGGCCTTGGCAGTCACAGAAATGCCTAGTAGACAGCAGAGGAGAGGCCCAGTCCCCACCCCCAGCTCCCTGGCATTCACACCCATGTGATAGAAGCCCCACTGGACCTGGTGTCTGGAGTTGGCCTCTGATGTCAAAGAGGTCACTTCTCCAAGTTGGGTTTTGCAACACCCCAGAGCGCTGCCAGTTATCTCAAAGGGGTATCATAAGATTCTTCCAAAGTAAAAAGTACATGCCATTCAGCATTTTTTCCTAGGACATCTGAGTTGGCCTGGAAGTAGAAAGGGGTGTCAGGAAGACAAGTAACTTCAAAGGATGTCATTGCTTTAGGGGGTGACCTTGTTATTCTGAGGAAGTATGAAAAATGTTTATATTTTAAAAAATGACAAGATTTCCCAAACCACATGAGTGTGGCTGAGTTTGGGGAATGATTAGGCCAACAGCTGAAAGAGACTGAGAAGATAAATTCCAGAGCCCTGTTAGAGAAGACTTATGAGGGGCAGATCTACGTTGCACCTGGCCTGCTTCCATCTCTGCTCACCATTCCTCCTGTCTTTCCCTCATCCTCTATCCTAAACGCCTCCCCACACACTTTTGCCACTTTGATCAGTGGGATTATCCTCTTTTTGTGCTTTTCTGTTTTTTAATTTAATCTTTAGAATAGGTAATGCATTCACATTATTCAACCATCAAAAATAGACAAAATGGGGCCTCCCTGGTGGCGCAGCAGTTGAGTGCTGCGCTGTGGAGCTGTGGGCAGCGCGAGATGCGAGTTCGAAGCCCAGCTAGGGAGAATCCCACATGGTGCGGCAGACCTCTCCTGCCTCACCCACTGCTCCCCTCAGCAGTGTATTTCTGATCTGCCTGTTCTGCTCCCCACTCTGTCTCTGGTGAGCCCTCTCGCCGCCCTACGCCTCTGGCCTGTACCCAAGCTTGTATGTATAAATAAATAAATCTTAAAAAAAAAATAGACAAAATGTATGCCATGGAAAGTTGTCCTCAAACCAACTTTCATCTCCCAAACAATAACTTCTTGTTTATGTAAACTTGTTAATAGCTTCTTGTTTACTCTTCCAGTAATATTTTATACCTATAGATAAATCTATACCAACACATTGTGCTTTTGTCCTCTCTTTTCTGCACAAACTATAGTAAAGTGTATCCCCTGTTCTGCATCTTATTTTACCTTAATATCTATAGCTGCAACCATTCCATACCAGTACACAAAAGCTTCCCATTTTTAGTATTCCATTGTATGAATATACCATTATCTATGAAATGGGCTACTAGTGAATATCAATTTACTTCCAATCTTTACTAATCAATAATGGTGCAATGAATAACTTAGACACTCATCATTTCACATATGTGTAAGTATATGTAGAATAAATTCCAACAAATAGAATTGTGTAAGATATACACTTCTGCAAATTTAAAAGATATTGCCAAGTTACCCTTCCCAGACAATGTACCTATATACGCTCTTGCCATCATTTTTGATGGCTAGCTGATGGTTGAGGCGAGTGACCCACTGCTCTGGGAAGTCATCCTAATGATTAGCTCCAGGGGAATTCATGCTGCCCAGTCTAGAGAGGTCAGCCAACTCTGACTAGAAGCATATGTTGTCCAAAAAGAGTATTAACCTGCCCCAGGAACCCCAGATGACCTTTGTTCTGTGCCCTTGGAAGCCAGCAGTGAATTTGGGCCTGTGAACCTACTAAGTTCAGGCCCCCAGGCTACCGTTTTTTGTAGGGGGCTTCAAGAATGCAAGTTACCTTGTTTTGTCAGGGGGCATAGAGGCCTAAGCTGATCTGTGATTTAGAATATGTGTTGGTCATCACTTGTGCCCTGTTCTACACACATTGCAACTGGGTGTAGGGGTGTGTGTGTGTGTGTGTGTGTGTGTGTGTGTGTGTGTTTAGTGACAGGGTAGATAAAAGCCTCATGAGTTCATGTGACCATACTTTTGTACCTTGTCTAAGATCACAGTATTAGAGGTATCATATCCTACAAATCATAATGTTTTCTTCTTGCTTTAAAGTTTTGGAAGGGAACAAAAACTAAGTAGACATCTCCCCTCCACCCCTACCTTTTACCCTGTCTCTTTGCTCTAGAGCCTGCTGTGCCCTTCCACTCAGGATTTTTAAGTGCAGTGTGTATGTGTAGCCTATGAACACCTGGAGTTTGCTGTTTCTCCTTTTGTCACAAAGAGTTCAGAGGGTAGAATGGTGGTGGCATAGAATAATAATGGTGGTAGATAGACTAATATCTACTCCAACACCAACATTTTGCTGAATTAAAAAAACAGATGCTGGGCCTCCCTGGGGATGCAAGGGGTTAAGTCTCAGCCTATGAAGCTATCCACAGCCACTGAAGCATGAGTTCAATACCCTGCCAGGGAGCTTCCCACATGATGCAGCAGTTCTCTCCTGCCTCGCCCGCTGCTCCCCTCAGCAGTGTATTTAGGTCGATCTGCCTGTTCTGCTCCCAACTCTGTCTCTGGTGAACCCTCTCACCACCCCACACCTCTGGCCTACACCCCAGTTCTTGTATGCATAAATAAATAAATCTTTTTTGTAAAAAAAAAAAAAAAAAAAAAACAGATGCAGAGAGGAAACTGAGACTTGTCCAAGATCACACAGTAAAGGCTCATTTCTAGCTGGTATGTGGGCACCCCACCCGGCTGGCCTTTCCCAGACACTGGCTCTTTCTCCAGTCAGGCTGTGGTCACGCACCTTCATTCTGTATTCTAGGGGCCCCAGCATGGACCACATGCTCAGAGCTGAAACTGAAAAGAAGCCCTTAGCCCATGATTTTTTCACGTTTTCTATAACACAGCCTGCCATAGCTGATGTCCCCCAAGATCAGATGTGAAGGAGCTCAAAGGGGAAGCAGAAGAGGACCCCGATTCTTGGGAAATAAAAGTTCCTCTGGTGCCTAAGGGCTGGCCTGGGACCAGAGGCTGATATGACTAAAGAAAGGAGTGAACAAGGATTTTTTTCACTCCTGAAGTAAAAAAAATATCCTTGTTCTAGTCTTTTTGGTTAATCACTAAAATCCTTCACTATTAGAGGAACTGCTCCCCAGAGGTAATACGTCCCATCTGCAGCCCAGACAAGAATTTTTTTAGGGTTCAGTAAGCCACCTTTTTGCAAGGAGTCTGGGGTGAAATCAAACCAGTTGGGGAGGGACTGAGCAAAACACGGTGCCCACCCACACACAAGTAATTTTCCATCATTACCTTTCAAGTCATCCTGGGTACAGCTTGGGTTGATTTATTTGCCTTCCCTTTCTTTGCTAGGGACTAGCAGGCACCATGGAAAAAGACAGATATTCCATGCTGCATGGATCTGGGGTTCTTCCCCAACTCTCCTCTGGGAGGGAAAGCTCCAACAAGACTGGAGCCTACCTGGTTCAAAAAGAAGCTGGTGCTCAAGCTGAAAGTGTCCCCACTCCTTTTCTCTTGACACCTACATCTTTTCCCCTGGGAAGCAGTGCTGAGAAATTGTGGCCAGTACTTGAAGGAAACAGCGATAAGTATGGATTCTCCTTCCACAAGGAAGGAGAAATGCTTCTTATGATTAGATCCCTCCAATTTAGGAGGGAGCAAGGCATTTCCCAGGCTGGAAAGCGGAAGGAAGTGGAGCCCCCAAACCTTTTTGGATGGTGAAAAGTTTCAAGTGTCAGGGGAAACGTTGTGGAGGGGCAGTGGGGAGGCGGGGAAAGGAAGTGTTTCCAGTTTTTGAAGAAGTCATCAAGGCAGAAAAGTGGCACTTTTTCTTTTTCCCAAGCAAGGCACCTCACTTTCTAGTCAGGATAAGATAGTCTTTCCCTTTTGTGATAAATGGAAAGTTGGGAGGTGGGGATTTCCTCACAGCTGTCATTCAGTTCCTGTGACCAGGCAGGAGCTTGCTGGTGAGGGCACAGCAACCGAGGCTCACAGCCTCTCAGCCACCCCTTGGCACACATTTCCCAGTGCCAGTCCCCCCATTCGGCATGCTGATGGGTGACCAGACCGAGCCCTCTCCCTGATCAGGGTAATCTCAGTCCCAGAGAGGAAATCAGGTTTCACTTTGTTCCTCCAAAGCAATCTTGCCAGACCTTAGGTGGACAGCTTGAGGCCTAGTCGCTGGGTGGGGCAGCTTTATCCCTGGATGGACAAAGGATAGAGACAAGGAAGGGCATCTCTTGGGGACATTGAGGTGACACCTTTGAGGAGACCCTGCTGTACCTTTACCCCAGCCCTGTATAATCCCACAGAGCCTCTCCCAATACTAGTAAGAGAGTTGGGATTTTATCCTCTGTCCTCCCGTTCCTGGGCCTCACATCCTGCCCTCCTCCTGCCTGAGCTCTGTGACAATGTTTCTTGCAGATGCTCTGCAAGGTACTGGCAGCGTGAGGAGGTGGGGGTCATCGTTCCTCTTTCACAAACAGTGCTATTCAGATTTAGTGAAGTCACAGAGGAAATGGGGTGATGAAGCTGGAAAGAGAAGCTAGGGGTCCCAGCACTCCAAGCTGGAGAGGTTCTTCTTTGACCTTAACTGGCCACTCATTCTACCTTCTCTGCTGGAGAGGGATTAGGGAGTATAGAGTAGGGAGGTGCAGAGAGGGCTAGACACCTGAAGCCAGTCATTAACATTGCCCACTTCTACTTCCTGAAGTTTGGAGTGTCCCCTGATCTCCAGAAGGAGACAAAAGGATTAAGCCAGCAGTGGGGGAGGGTGTAGAGAGGAATGGGCAAAAAGCAAAGGTGAAATTCTGAGATATGGCAGTCAGAGTAGGTCTGGGTACCCCCAGAACAGGACGGATGGCTTTGTTTATAGGGGCACAATTTATCTACAAGTCCAAAGTGAGAAGGTTGTGGAAGGCGTGGGGAATAGGGAGGCAAAGGGGAAAAGAATGTAAACATTGCTGAGAATGTCAGCTCTCTCCTGGGAAGTGGGGGCAGTGGAAGATAGCCATAGATTTCTAAAAAGGGTCTTCCCTTTTTGGCATCTGGTCTCCATTAAAATATTTCAACAGAGGCCATGGACCCTCAAGGCACTGTATCTCCTAGGGCCCTATCAGGATCACAGAGTATGGCGAAGAAATGGCATGATGAAGCAAAAAAGTCCTGACTAAGGCAGAATGGACCATCTCCATTCCTCCATCCCTCCATCCCCCTCTCAGGAAGGAGGAGGAGCCAGTGAAACAATTGGAGTCTGTTTTATGTAGTGCCAGGGGATAAGAAGGATCCGTTGTTCTTGGAAACCAGGTGGAGAACTGCTTATGTTCAGTTTAAATGGCCTTGCCTACTTGAAGCAGAGACACAGGGGAAACAGGGCAGAAACTCGGATGGGAGACACACACAGAGACGGGCACAAGTGTAACACACACACACCACAAAACACATACAGATAAATACACACTGCTATCAGGATCACACAACTCAGAGTTGTGTATACACACTCCGCAGAAACTCAGATATATTCTGATATACACCTCCCGGAGAGTCATCACATTCATATGCATAGTCATGTGCACCCAGTCCAAGGCCACCCACTCATACATGCAAGCCCACACCCAAGCTCAGACTTTGCGCTCCACACGGGCACGTTCCATCTGCTGAGCTGGGAATGAAATCCCAAACCACATGGCTGTAAAGAGCTCCAAGCCCAGCATAGAAGCGGAACCGGGTCAGAGGCCAGCACACTTGGCTGCATCGCTCACCACTCATCCCTTAGTACTGGTGCTAATGGCACAGAACCTCAGGTCCTGAGTCTGCCGTGGGAAAGTCCTTTTAAAGCATGAAAGGCAGAGCAGCTTAAATTAAACCCAGCACCGGCCCTACTTGTCAGAGGGAACGCAGTACCGGCCAGCCAGCTCTCCACATCTCCTTGTCACTCATCCCAGGGAATCTCCTCGGGCAAGTCCTTTTTTTGGAAGAGGATGGCTGAGAAAGAATGCCTGCCTCATTGCGGAGATAATGCATCCATCACTTTCATTGGTGGGCACGTACCATGGTCTAAGAACCAGGGGCTGGGAAATACCAAAAAGTATCAAATACGACAGCTACCTTCAAACAAATTTCAGCATGGAGGGCAAGGCCAAAACATAGGAAGAACCCTGTCCAATGGCAAGGGCAACAGAAGAGAAATGAGCATCTGTGACAGCTGGACTCTGAGGGAGAAGAAATCACTTCCAGATGAGGGTAATGAGAAAACGCTTCACAACGATGGGAATTGGAGTTGAGTGTTAACAAATGATTAGGACTAGGAAAGGCACAGAAAAGGGAAAATGATATTCTAAATGTAGGATTGTCATAAACATAAGAAACATAAGAAAAGGGAAAATGATATTCTGAATGTAGGATTGTCATAAACATAAGTGCGGAGTTTCTAGGTTGGTGTGATTCCTTTACGCTGTGCCTTTCTCATCGACTATGCCAGGCAAGCAATGGCATTTACTCACCATCAGCAGCCTCAATCCTGCATATTTTACCTTCATTCATTCATTTTACCTTAGTTACATTCAGGTTTCAGACTTGATATTCAGTACATTTTGAATTTGGCAAAAGTAATGCCTTCCTACTGAAAAGTTTTCTTCCTCCCCAAAGCCAGCCATCCCAATGCAGACTTCCTTGAACAGCAGTCTCTTTCCCCAGTAGACTTCTCCCAAGGATCTTCCTCCACTATCAGCTGCTTTAAGGGTTTCTCACCTGGTTAAACAGCCTATGAAGAGCCCCCTCTCCTGGAAACCTTCTCCAACATGTTCTTTCTCCAGTACACCTGCGAAGAGGCTGTAGCACAGCAAGAAGAACAATGGTTCAAGAAATGCTAGTTCCAGGGCCTCCCTGGTGGCACAGGGGTTAAGTCTCAGCCCTATCAAGCTACCACCGGCCACTGTGGCCTGAGTTTGATCCCTGGCCAGAGAGTTAACACACATGGCGCAGCAGACCTCTCCTGTTTTGTCCACTGTTCCCCTCAGCAGTGTACTTCAGTGGATCTGCCTGTTCTGCTCCCCACTCTTTCTCTGGTGAATCCTCTCACCACCCCACACCTCTGGCCTACATTCCAGTTCTTGTATGCATACATAAATAAATCTTTTTTTAAAAAAAGAAAGAAATGTTAGGACCACTGCCATGCCTCTCATTATAAGGACAGTGTAGCATGTAATTTGAAGGAAATAGGAAGATGCCTTCCTCCAGTGGGGGGGAAAAATGATTTCTCCCTTAAAATTTCATCATTATATATGCATGCTTTTTAATAAAGTTTTTATATTGGGCCTGCCTGGTGGATTAAGGATTAAGTCTCAGCACTACCACCACAAAGGCCCACCACTACAGCCTGAGTTCGATTCCCGGCTGCGGAGCTAACCCACACAGCACAGCAGACCTCTCCTATCTTACCCACTGCGCCTCTGACCTGCACCCCAGTTATTCTAGACAAAAATAAATAAACAAAATCTTTTTTAAAAAGCGGGGGGGAATGGGGGGGTGGAACTGGAAAAGGCTGTCAAGAGAAGATTCTCAAAACCACACTTAACTGTGAAAAAGATTTTTGTTGGTGTCATTAAATGAAGACATTGAAGAACATCACCTAAGAGATTATTTTGAGCAGAATAGGAAATTTGAAGTGGTTGAAATCATGACTGCTCAAGGCAGAGGCAAGAAGAGGGGCTTGCTTTTGTGACCTTAGATGACCATGACTCTGTAGACCAGATTGTCATCCAGAAATACACTGAATGGCCACAACTGTGAAGTAGGGAAAGCCCTATCTCAGCAGGAGATGGCCAGTGCTTCATCTAGCCAAAGAGGTCAAAGTGGTTCTAGAAACTTTGGTGATGGATGTGGTTTTGATAGGAAAGACAACTTTGGTCATAGAGAAACCAATGGCCAAGGTGGTTTGGTGGTAGTGGTGGTGGTGGTGATATGGTGGCAGTAGGGATGGCTATAGTGGATTTGGTGATGATGGAAGCAATTTTGGAGGTGGTGAAAGTTACAATGATTTTGGTGAAAGTTACAATGATTTACAACATCAATCTTCACATTTTGGACCCATGAAAGGAGAAAACTTTGGAGGCAGAAGTTCTGGCCTTTGCAGTGATGAAGGTTAATATTTTACCAAACCACAAAACCAACGTGGCTTTGGTGATTCCAGCAGCAGCAGTAGCTATGGCCATGGCAGAATGTTTTAATTAACCTCCAGGAAACAAAGCTTTGAGGAGAAGAGAGGCAGAGAAGTGACAGGAAGCAACAGGTTACAACAGATTTGTGAACTCAGACAAGCACAGTGGTGGCAGGGCTTTGTGCTATTGTTCCTGCTCTGTGGTCACTAATGCTGAAATAGAATCTTTAAACCTAACAGTCCTTGCCCAAGTTTTCTAGACCAGAGACTGATAAACTACAGCTCTCAGTTCAACTCTGGTCCACTATTCATTTTTTGTATGACTTGAGCACTAAGAATAATTTTAATTTTTATCTTTTTAAAGAGTTAAAAAAAAATCGAAATATCTGTATCCAACAATAAGTTATTGTACACTTAAAATTTGTTGAGGTCCAATATGTTAAATGCTTTCACCACAATAAAAATCAAAGCAATCAAAAGAGTAGTATTTTATGATAGATGAAAGCTCTATGGAGGGCCTCCCTGGTGGTGCAACGGTTAAGTCTCAGCTCAGCATGAGTTCAATCCCCAGCCAGGGAGCTAACCCATATGGTACAGCAGACCTCTCCTGCTTCACCCACTGTTCCCCTCAACAGTGTATTTCAGTAAACCTTCCTGTTCTGCTCCCCACTTGTCTCTGGTGAATCCTCTCACCCCTCGCCACACACCTCTGGCCTACACCCCAGTTCTTGTATGCATAAATAAATAAAAAATAAATCTTAAAAAAAACCCAAAACAAAATTATATGGAATGTAGATTCAAGTGTCCTCTTTGTAAAATTTGTTTGGAACACAGCCACACTCACATTGATGACTGATTTCATGCTGCAACACGGTGGCAAATGTGGAGCTTGCTGCCAAAATGCCTTGTATGGTTTGAAGATTCCCAGGACAGATTTGAAAACATGAGACTGACCCTCTAAGTCAGCCAAGGAAGTTTACAGAATGTTAAACCAGCTGCATTGGTGTTTATATACCAAACTTATTGTAGATCAGTATGGAACCTCTTTGGGACATCCTGCCAGGGAAATCCCAGAGATTCCCAGGCCCCTTGGAGCATCTCTACATTCTATGCATTGAGTCAAGTTTGCCTGAGTTCCTTAAGGCCTTTGGGAACAGGACTTCTAAGAGGCCAGATCTAAATGGACTATCAGCAAGCTCTGAGGCAGCCTGCATGCCCCACCTCTGTGACTCACTGGGGGGGGAGACTAGGCAAAGGTCAGCCTTAAGGATGCATGGGGCTTACTTCCAAATCCTCTCCTGTCAAGACGCAGAAATTTCCCTCCTGACACCCCCCCACTGCCTGTCCCCACTACCCATCAAATTTCAAGACTGCAGCCAACTGTGTCCAGCCTCCTCCCTAGCAGGGAAGGTCTTCTCCAGGAACTAACCCTCCTCTGTTTCCTCAGCTCCCCAAAGGGTGAGGGAAGAAGCTTGAGAGTGGGAAGGGAACAGTAACTGGAGGTGTAAGCTACCCCCCTTCTTCTGGAGACCTTCATAAGAGCTGTGAGAAAGCTGGCAAATTGAAGTGTTGAAGAATTCACTTTCAATGCCAGCAAGTGCTCAGACATTGATTGGAAGGTGCCTCTGGCAACACTGTCCAGTTTGTGGGGGGTAAGGAGATACCCTGGAGGGACAGACCAGGAACCTTGTAGGTAAAAACCTTAGTAAACAAAAGCAGAGGGAAGGTAGGCACTGAGACCCTCCTCGGTGACAAGGAGGCAGTCCACTGAGCCCCATTTCTGGGCTGGGCCTGGCATCAACCGTATCTTACTTGACCAATTAAACATCATTTACAGCTCATTTCTTACTTGACTTCTTTGCTTGGTGTGACTTACCTTACTTTCCACCCACGTGCCTGCACACACATCTGCACCCAGATTAGAAAGTTATTCCAATGTTATGATGCCATTTGAGACCAAAAGCAGCAATCCCAGCAGCCGAGAAGCGTTCAAGGCAGTGTGGAGGAAGGACTGAATTCCTGGACTCGCGGGGAACAGGGAGAGTGCTCAGCACCATCTATGAGCGCCAGGGAAATACAGTGGAGCACATGGTAGGGGGACCCTGCACCTCACAGGCTAGGAGGTTGTCTTTTTAGTCATTTTTAATAATTGGAGTCCTTTATAGGCTGCAGGTAAGAAGTCCTCATATGGATTCTGCCAGAACCTCTTGCATGTCTCCTCATCTTTCATTCAAAAAAAGGAAATGCTTCTTCTACAACTGCCCTCAGCCTGGAGACCAAAAGCTCATTGGTGCCTGCTTTCGTTCCAGTTACTGTTCCTATGTCTCCCGGCCCCCCACAAGCCCTCCACCCCTACTGACCCACTGAGAGGGAATGCCAGCAGCGTGGGGGGCTTGGTCGGCTCCAAAGCAGCGCTTGGCTGGAGGAAGGAGCTTCATCCTGATGTCATTGCTATTCAAGAGTCTCTTCCTGCCCAGCTCTGGGTAACGGGTTCAGCAGCTGGTGCTGGGAGAGGAAGCCACAGAGGGCTCCAGCTGGGACTTAGGGTTACCGATACCTTGGAGAAAAGCCACATGGTGGACCCAGAGAGCCCTGAGGACAAGAATATTCATCTCAGTTTGTTCAGTCTGCAAAACCACCAAGTGGCCACTGGATACAGGCTTGGAGAGAAAAGCAAAAAGGTAGAAGAGACAACTACGCCCTCACCAAGCCTCAAATTATTGTAGGTTATCAAATACGTATCTAAAAATGTAGGGCTACTTCTCAACTGTCATGTTATCAGGGCAACATAATTTGATGTGATTCAGGCAGCGGGGAGCTAGTACAGGAGCAAATCAAAGAAGACTTTTCAGAGAAGGTGAGCTTTGAATTTTGAACTTTTTCCTGATAGAGGAGACATATATAAGATAGGTATATAGCAAGTTTATGGCTAGAGGTATAGGTTACATCCTTGCAAAGAAGAAGGATGCAAACTGGAGAAAGAAGAACATAAGGCAAAATTCTCAAACCAAAGACACCTCCCTCTTTGCACAGGAAATGTCAAGTTTGAAATAATGGAAGAGTGGCCATACCTCTCCTGTCTTGCCCGCTGCTCCCCTCAGCAGTGTATTTCAGTAGATTGGCCTATTGTGCTCCCCAATCTGTGTCTGGTGAATCCCCTCACCCCCCTGTACCTCTGGTCTGCATCCCAGATCTTGTATGCAAAATAAAATAAATAAATCTTTTTTAAAAATGTACTTCATCTTAAAAAAAAAATGTACTTCATCTTTATGTGTTGATCTTGTATTCTTTGGCTTTGCTGAACACCCTAGCAGTTAGAGATTTTTGGTAGATTCTTTGGGATTTTCTTTATAGGCAATTGTGTCATCCACATAGATGCACTCTATGCTTTTCATTTCTTTTCTTTTCTTTTTTTAAATTTTATTTATTTTTCCATAGACGAACTGAGGTGCAGGCCAGAGGTGCAGGGGGATGAGAGGATTCACTAGAGACAGAGTGGGTGGGGAGCAGAACAGGCAGATCTAATGAAATACACTGCTAAGGGGAGCAGTGGGGTGAACCATGTGGGTTAGCACCCTGTCCAGTATACAACACAGGCCTTCACTGTGGTAGCATTGAGATTTAACCCCTAGGCCACCAGGGAGGCCCTGCCTTTCATTTCTTTTTCTTGCCATATTGTGGCTGCTAGAACTTTCAGTTCCATGTTAAATAGGAGGGGTGAGAGCAGACATTCCTGCCTTGCTTACAGTCTTAGAGAGAAAGTATTGTCTCTCCCCATCAACTAGCTGATGGCTGAAGGATTTTTGCAGATGCTTTTTGTCAAGTTATGATAGTTTTCTTCTGCTCTGAACATGCTGAAAATTTTTATCAAAAATGGACCTTGTCAAATTGTTTTCTGAACCATTTGACAAGATTACATGGTTAATTACATGGTTTTTCTTCTTAAATTTGTTTATACAGTATACTTTCTTACTATCTAAATTTTATTGACTACTTTATATGGTAGATTTTGACTATTGAAATCAGATTATTTATAAATAATAGAAATCAGATTATTTATTAAATCCTAATCAATCATAGTACGTAATTTCATTTATGTCTGTGTTGAATTTATAATAGTTTTTAATGATAAATTCAATTTGCTAATATTTTATTTAACTTCATGAGAGGTGTTTATTCTATAGTTTCTTTTTTCTTTCCTTTTTTTTTTTTTAAGTACTGGTTTTGGTATGAAGATAATACTAGCCTCAATCAAATTAACTGTCAAATGTTCTTTTCTGCCCTATTTTCTAGAAGAATTTGTATAAAATTGTTGTTTATTCTTCTTTTAAGTGTTTAAAAGAATTCTCCAGCGAAATCATCTGAGTCTGGAGAATTGTCATTGGGGGGAAAAAACATTTTATCTTTGTTGAAACCATTTTGTCCACTGGAATCACAAAGGCTTTGGTCAAATTATGGAATCTAAAATTGCAGAAATTTTTGAATATCAAGTCCCACATCCCTTACCACATATGAAGAAACTAAGGTCTGGGAGATGAAGGAAGTTACTTGCCCAAAGTCATAGAGCTAATTAGCAACAGAAATGGAAGAGCCTGTGGTACAAGATGTCAGTCCTGCTTTCTTTGCTGCTCGAGTGAAAGATAACTCAAAAAGTGGAGACCTCATTGCAGACACCCTTATATTCAGAGCTCACTCTCAATTAGAGTACTATCAAAGGCTTGATCATCTCTTAACCCCTGGTTAACCCCTCATGAGAAGCTTCCCCAAGACCCTCCTTCTAACCCAAAATTAGAACCAGAAAAAAAAAAACAAACAAACAACAGGACAAGAGCAGAGCTGTCAATTCAGGAACCAAAAAGGGGCAGTGAGGCAAAACTTAGGCAGCCAAAATCTCCCACAGGTAACCACAGGGCAGATCACCCTGAGACCTGCTCCCTCTGTTGGTCAGATGTGAATGGGAGACTCGGCTCAAGAACAGAGGTGAGCGCGTACCTTTCCCTAACGGTCACCAAACAGTAGGAAGTTAGATCTGCTGTCTCACATACCCGCCACTTCCCTTATGCTGCCAGCTAAAAACACTCTCAGTAATAATTTGTTGAGTAAATGAAAGGACCCGTGGTCGTTACTGCCAAAAGAACAGGTCTTAGCAAAAGGAAAGCAAAACCTAGCGATTCAGCAGTATGGCCACTAGAGGGCGCTCCAGCCCAGCAGGTCATAGACTGGAGAGCAACCCAAAAAATCCTTGCCCAGGGGAGAATCTTTGGGTTCCCCTATCACTTCCCATGCTCTAGGGTAAATTTAGGGAAGTAAGTCTCAGTCAATCCCTTTCCCATCATACCCATGTCTTTCTTTTCGTCTTATTTTTCTGCATATTTGCTCATGTGTACACGCCAACCTTCTGACCCAAAGGCTAGGGACAAGGACTATCCGTAGGTGAGGCCCCCAGCACACTGGAACACTTAATAAATGTCACATTTTATGCTTCAAATAAAAGAAATGGAGTGTCGGGCCTCCCGGGTGGCGCAGCGCTTAAGCGCTGGGCTGTGGAGCTGTCGGCAGCACGTGATGTGAGTTCGACACCCAGCCAGGGAGAATCCCACATGGCACGGCAGACCTCTCCTGCCTCGCCTGCTGCTCCCCTCAGCAGTGTATTTCTGATATGCCTGTTCTGCTCCCCACTCTGTCTCTGGTGGACCCTCTCGCCCCACACCTCTGGCCTGTACCCCTGCTTGTATGTATAAATAAATAAATCTTTAAAAAAAAATTTTTTTTAAAAATTAAAAAAAAAAAGAAATGGAGTGTCACAGGCAGAAGTATGGGAATCAGAAGGCAGGTTTCTAGAAAACTATCGCTGTAAATCCATTATGGTTCCAAACATATACTGTAAATTTTACATAGGTAGTGTTTTTTCCATTTTGCAGATGAGAACATCAAATGGCAGGGTAATTGGCAAAGGTCATGTAGCGTAAGTGGATTTTGAACCCAGGATGTTTTGTTTACAAAACCCAGGAAATTACCACTCCCATCAGCTTTGAGTTCCTTTCAAATATGCGACTGCAGAGAACATCGTTCTCAGTGAGAGCCAGTGAGCTTGAAACTGAGTAATGGGGTTCAATGGAGGAGCCTCATTTCCCAGGAAAAGGGAAAGAAAAGGCAGTTTCCTTGGAGTCATTCCTAGAGTGTGGAAGGGGGGCACTGTCACCAGCCAGAGAAGCAGTGCGGGCTCACCCGTAGCAGAAGTCTTCAAGGTTCCTGGCTGGTATAGACTGATTGTGTCTGCCCCCAGATTCACCCCCAATGGGATGGTATTTGTAGGTGGAAACTTTGGGAGGTAATTTGGTTTACTGAGGTCATGAGGGTGTGGATCAGTGTCCATGATGGGATCAGAGTCCTTTTTATAGGAGAGACCAGAACCTTCTCTCGCCACAATTCAAGGACATAACTAGAATGAGCCATCTGAAAGCCAGAACCAAATCAGCCAGACCCTTAATCTTGGACTTCCCAGTCTCCCAAATTGTGAAAAACAAACATGCATCCTTTAGGTCACCCATTGTACTCTAGCAGCCTGAGCTAACAAGGACACCAATCTAGCCTCTGCTGTAACCTTTCTCTTCTTTCCAGCGCTCCTCACAGTAAAACCTGCTCTCGGAAAATATCCCGCCACAAGCTCCTCAGTTCATCTGAAGCACTCTGAATTTTAGGAATGAATCACCAGGGTGGGTAATGGTGAAGTTTATATACACTTTGGACTATCTATGCAGGCTATGCCAATATTTAAATCTGGGCCCAGGGTGGGTAGGGTAATGTATAATTTCCCTCATGTATGAAATGTGGCTGACAAAACTCGTCTTAGAAGGTTGTGGTGCATTTTATGTGATTCTGTCAATGTCAAGCCTTTTGCACAGTGCAGACATAGATAGGAGCTCAGTAAGTGTTCCTTTTCCTTCTTCCTTCCTTGTAGTGCCATGAATGCCAAGGTTACAGTTAGTAGAACCTTTACTTAAAAGAAAAAAATAACTAAAGTCAATAATTAAGAGGGCACCCCTCTCCCTGCTCTCAACTAAGGGGCACAAGCCAAGAATCAGGACACATATGTCCTGGTCTTGTGAAGAGGGTGCAGCACCTGAAAACAGGTGTCACGGGACACATCAGTAACTTCATAGAAAGACCAAGTTCAAGGTTTATGATGTTGCTAAAACTCCCAGTTCCCAGAGCATAAGGTGCTAAACAAAGCCAATTTGAGCAACACTTTTTTATGCTCAGTACTAGGTAGATATATTAAACAGACTCCTACCCAAAATTTCTTTATCTTGGAAGAGACCTTTGCATAACTATATAAACCTGAGAAGCTCAGAATTAGCTTTCCCAGAGCTATCTGGAAGCTGTTTCCAGGCTCCAACCCTCATCCTTGATACTTTAATAAACACCCAATTTTGCTTTTCTCAGTGTATTTTTACTTGACAAAGCTCAAACAGGAAAATTTTACGCATTAACCTGCTAGTGGAGAGGGTATTTCTGTGGGTGGAGAGGAACCTGTGAGGCCTGAGGGCCTTGACTCCTCACCTCATGCATAAGGACATGGTGGATTTGGGTCAGCACTCTCACCCCAAACCATGAAGAGGGCGTTCAGGGGGGTGCAAGACACTTCCTGCCCATGCGCACACATGTGACTGTGTTTGATACCAGGATTTACCCAGGATTGCTCCACACTCCCCTCCCAACTTTCCCTCCACTCTACTGTGCTGGAATCTTCTGCAGTCCCTTTAGAATCAGTCTCCCCCTCTTTTCGGCTCTGGTCCCTGCCCAGGAGACCAGTATTAATGGACTCCCTTGTCCTTTGTCTTCCAGTTGAATCAGCCCATCAGGTACCGGGCAGAAGAACTAATGGCAGGAGGCCAGCAAGGTCTGCATTTCTGCTTCTTGGCTCTCTCCCTGTGTGTGGCCAGGACTGAAGGTGACAGCTCCTGTGTGGTCTCTCCACACCGTGTTCTCTCTCCACCCCACCCCACCCCACCCCCACCCAGTTCTTCAGGCTCAGGTAATGTGGTTCCCCTACCTCCAGCCCAGACCTTTGTAAATCTTATTAAAGTCTCCTCAGATTTCCCAATTTGAGTGAGACTGACACATCCACATCCAAGTAGCAGTTCGGCTGGTCTCTGGCGATCCTCTGCCATTGAGCGACTCATCAACTTCACCAGCCCCTCCTTGTCTTCATTCCCATCAGGGTATGATCGATGAACCTCACAAAGCACTTGCTACCTAAAGGACCGTCCCTTCGTGCCTGTGAGTGAAGAACTTTACAGGTGGGTGGCTTGTTTCTGTGTCCTTCCGCACCCTCTGAAGTCATGGAATGTGCCTTCTTGGTCATTTCTTCAAAACCTTCCACATCGTGGCTGCTCAGTGAGCAATGAGGGTGAGTGGCCAATGAATCTCCCCTTTCCCAACAGAGGAACTAAAGCACGGGACAGGGAGGATTGAAGAGAACATCGGGACTGATGACCTGAAGTAGAAACCAGGCTTTCCCAGAATGGGATGGGTAGACTAGGACACCGCACAGCGCATAAATGCGCCCCAGACCCCCACCCTCACCCCGGGCCTGCCAGCGTGGCCGGGAGGAGCCCGGAAACGAAAGGAACTGGCCATAGAGGGACAGTGCTGGGCCCCTTACGCGTGTGACGGTCGGTGGGGACCTCGGACCCAGGGCTGGAGGGGAAGCCTAGCGCTGGCAGAGGTGCGGGGAGGTGGGGGGCGGGGGTGAACAGGGAGGGAAGGGGGTGCGGCACAGCGGGAACTACAAATCCCAGGGGGCGGTAAGCACTGGAGGCGGAAGGGGCGGTCTGGGGCGGGGCGGGGAGAGGCTAGAGGCACTGGAGGGCCACGCTCCGGCTGCGGGCGCAGCGCGCGGGAGACCATGTCTGGGGGCAGCAGCTGCAGCCAGACCCCAAGCCGGGCCATCCCCGCCACGCGCCGAGTTGTCCTCGGCGACGGCGTGCAGCTGCCGCCCGGTGACTACAGCACCACCCCGGGCGGCACGCTCTTCAGCACCACCCCGGGAGGTAGGTGTGGATTGGGGGGGCTCCGCGTGCCGGCCCCGGGTGCGGGCGGCTGGGAGGACTGACCCCACAGAGCCGGAGGGATCCGGAGACAACGATGGTACGGGGCGACCAGGTTGAGGGGCACGGTCATGGATAAGGGGCATCAGTGAGCCAGCGAGGGTCACGGGGGTGGTCCCTGGGAGCGAGCGGGTGACGGCCTCACGCTCTACCCACCCTCGGGGCTAGTCCTACAGAGCGGCCGCCGCAAACTGCCCATTTGTTTCTTTCTGGAGACAGCCGAGTGCCCCCCACCCGAACAGATCCCAAGCTTCCAAAACTGCCACATGTCGAGGTGTGCTGCCCTTTGTGGGTGTTGGGGGCTGTTCTGAGGCGAAATAAGGGGGGGTCTGGGTGGCCCGGGGATCAAGGAGAGCCCCGGCGTGGGGCTTTTAGTAGACGGGAATAGACTTCTCTGTTGGGGTAAGTGGCTCCTGCATAATCCGTTTTTCTCCCAGAGGCACCCCAAGTTTTGGGATGGGTCCGCACCCCCTGACGGAGCTTTGGGTTGAGGTGCTTGCCTGCTCCAGCAGTGCCTCCCAGCACCTGTGGCAGGTTGTCTCTTTTTGTGTACGGGACCCGGGGCCACTGACTGGGCTGTGCAGAAAAACAAGTTTCCTCTGTCCGGAGGAGGGGGACCTTGTGACCTCCCTCCCAGTGGATGAGGAAGAGGAAGCTGAGCTGGCACGGGTGGGGGCCAGCCTAGGGCTGCCTTCGGGAACTGGGCATTCCCTCCCAGCCCGGGAGCCCCGTTGCACAGCAGCTGATGAAACCGGCCGGCCGGTTTGCATGATGAAATCCTCGTGGCTCACCACTTCCCTCCTATCCTCGCTGCCCTCGCCCCCTTTTGCCCTTCCCTCCCCTCCATAGCTCCAGATTCAAACTATTCAAAGACTCCCGTCAAATCCAGGCGCCCTGCTGAGGCTTCCAAGCCCTCTGGGTAGCGGGTGGCAGGACCGCAGCCAGCCTCGTCCAGGTCACATGCTTTTTTTCACAGGCAGCTGTCCCGCCACCAGGGAGCACGCCAGGTCCGCGGTTTTGGGCGATTTGATCCAAAACATACAATGTTAGAACTGTTAGAGAACTTGGATGTTCTTGTTCAACCACACCACCTTATTCTACAGAACTCATTCAGGAGGCCCCCAAAGCTTAAGAACAGTGTCCATTGTCCAGTATCACAAAGTTTTTTCCAGATCGAACAAGAAATACCAGCCAAGCATAGAGGGGAGAAATGCTCTCTCCTCTATTAAAAATGATCCAAAGAAAAGTTCCCAGCAACTCTTCTCGTCATTCTTCGTGCAAATTCTTTCACTGCTGGGTCTTTAGTCCACATTATTCTTTTTCAGTGCCATGATGCATCTGCCAGGACAATTTTGGGATTCATTCAAGTAAGGGTGTGCATCTCAGCTTGATCTGTTCAGGGTGTGTGTAGAGACAGGCCCAAAGGCTACAGTAGCCTTTTTTTTTTTTTTTTGCATCCTTTGTTGCTAGATGGGGGGCAGATTGGAAGTAATAGCCAGGGGTTCTGTTTATAGAGAACTCTGATACAGACTATGGGGCTGGGGAGTCTGGCATATCACAGCAGATTGTCTTCTCTTTGAAGGTCTTCTGCATCATTGTATAATTTAGTTTTTGAGACCAGCTAGAAGAAAGCTAACAGTGCCAGGAGTCTAAAGCCAGCTCCGTCTTGACAAGGGTGTCCAGCAGGCCAGGCACAGCTCACAGTTCACAACCCATAGAAACATGACCTGCCTCTGCCAAAGTCTGCAAACCCAGTCTGCCTCAGTTGGCCAAGGCATAGAGTCTTCTTCCCAAGCTCATTTCTCTCACCCCTTTGCCAGGGCTGAGAAGCTTACCCTAGTGAGAAAAGGCCACTCATGCATATGAATTACTTGGGGACCTAATTTAAATGCAGATTCTGATTTTGTAGGTCCTGGGGAGGGGCCTGAGGTTCTGCAGTCTAACTTCGTCCTGGTGATTGGTCTAAGTACCTCACTGTGGATACTCTGGGATTAGAATGTGACGTCCCTCAGCCTTGCAGACCTGAGGGATCTGGTAAAATGAGGTAAACTCTTGAGGTGTGTTTCACATCAGCCTTTAAACCAGGCTCTGGAGAGAGTCTACATGGTGTTCACACTCACTTATTTACAGGAGGCGGCAATAGCTACTTGATTGAGTTAAGCGTTCACCATTCCCTCTTGCTGGGAATGGCACTGCAGTGTCTGTTCCTGAAGTAAAGGGAGTAGCGGTGGGTTTGAGCTATCTCTGCTACTACAGCTCCAATAAATGCCTGTTGTACTCATTAACCTTCCTGAAATTAGGTGTCTGATGAATTTAAGAGAAATTTGGTGAAAGGAGTGTGGAATGTGAATAGTTGTATTGTGGAATCTTGAAATCTTCCTGTGATATCATCTGCCCCTCATTCCCTGACTACCATGTTCCCTGCTCTATTTTGGATGTTTGACCCCAAAGACTAAAGATTTAGGTGGTAGTCATACCTAAACCCTGTACCTGCATAAGGTTAATCCGTGTAAGGGTAGAGCTACAGGTGTTAGTGGCACCCTGCTTGATTAAACAAACAAAGTCTGTCCAGGAAGCTTACCCACCTTGTAGCAGCTCCTAAGTCTTTGGCTATGATATAGACAGTGCCGGGGAGAGGAGGAGGTATATAACCATTGTCTCAAGACGTTAGTCATATGGGGTGAAAATTTGTTTCATGATTAAGGACAGGCTGAAAGAACTTGTACCGTAAGGCAGTGAGGAAAGTGAAGTGGCCCACTTCTCACACTGACCTCAGCTTCCTTTTAAAAGTGTTTAGAGCATTCTATAGTATGTCTCTCATTTGAGACTTTGACAGAGGCCCTGGTGTGGAGCACCCCCCAAACTGCCGCCAATGCCTACAAGCCTCTATGTTTTTAAGGCACTTATGACATCCAGAATTGTGGGATAGTCTGACCTCAAGGACTTGGGTTGCTAGGTAGGAAAGGAAGACACACTTAAAATAGAATTATAAGCATCAAAGTTGTATCTAAAGAAGGAAACAAGTAGATAGACTTGTGCCCCCCATCCCACCCTCCCAATAATCAGTGGAACTTGTCTGAGTCAACTGAGAATTGCCTGTTCCAAGGTGTCCACGTGGTAGACTTTACAGTCTAACCATGCAGACACAGCTGTTAGATTTAATTCCCTTCAGAGGTTTAGATATTTTTTTCAATATCCTCAAAACTGATAGGATCTTATTCTTTCAAAGAGGAGTTTGATATTTTTTTTCCTGATAGAACAAAAATGCCCTTTATTATCAAATTGGTCCCTAGCTAGGGAGCTAACCCACATAGGGTGCAGCAGACTCCTTCTGTCTCTCTCACTGCTCCCCTCAGCTGTGTATTTCAGTGGTGCAAGCACAGGCAGAGTGGCACCATATTTACCTGTTGGTATAAAGCAATGAAGGATTTTCTGTATTTTCAAACTTGTTATTTAATTAAAATTTTTTTGTTGAAGTAACATGGCATATACATACAAGTTTCAGGTGTGCATCATTAAAAATTAATATCTATACCTATAGCATTATAATGAGGCATTTTCTTGTATGAGTTTTTATTTGATGTCATTCCAGAAGAGGAATTAGGAAGAGTAACTGTACTGATAAGAGGATTGCTCCCAAAGTGAAAGTTTTTAGAGAAAACTGCTCATTTGTACACATAGGTTCTTGTATGTTCAAACCAATGAAAAACCTGTTACTTTCTAGACTTACTAAGATCCATGACAGTGTTCTTCCTCCATTATGATTCATAACATATGAATCACGAGTATTTGTTTACATGTTTATGCCCTAGGTGAGACAGAAAGTTCTTTCAGACAGTCTTAGTCATCTTTGTATGGCGGAGTTTGAGGGCGGGGTCTTGTGTGTAGAAGATAAAGAGTTGAAAAGAAAGTTTTTCCAGGATAATCTAGTTTCAAACCTGGGTCTGAGCTGACTCAATGATAACCTTTTTAATCTTCTTTTCTGTTACAATATAATTGTTTATCTTGGGATGTCTAAAGGGTAGAAACTTTCTCTGAACTTTCCCATTTATTCCACTATTATAGTGCTTTATTTTTCCTGGTATTAATTGAACAGAAACTAGAAAGACATAACTTTTTCATCAGTCAGTAGTGGAACCAGGGTCTCAGACACTGCAATTAGTGCTCTTTATTTACTTGTTTGCACATAGCATTCACTGGCTAGGCAGGAGTAGGTGACATTTGCCCATGGCATTTGGGTAGTTAAGGTCATGGGCAACAAAATGGTGCATTGTAATCCAATGTCCGTGCTCAGGAAAGGAGAGAGCTCAGATAGGACCTGCTTGGTGGCTTAGGGGTTAAATCTCAGTGCTATCACCACCAAGGCCTGAGTTCAATCCCCAGTCAGGGAGCTAACCCACATAGAGCAGAGTAGACCTCTCCTGTCTCGCACACTGCTCCCCTTAGCAGTGTATTTCAGTAAATGCACCTGTTCTGCTCCCCACTTTGTCTCTGGTGAATCCTCTCTCAGCCCCCAAACCTCTGGCCTATACCCCAGTTCTACACAAAAATAAATAAATAAAATCTTTTTTTAAAAAATGAGAGAGCTCAACTAGTAAGTAGGCCCAGAGGATTGTAAATTGTTCAGTACCCAGAAACACTTGTCTTGAAGAAAATGGCTGTATCTGTTTAGCTGTGGCCATATATCAAGCACCCTAAAACACAGGGAATTCAACAGCAGTCTGTGTATATCTCTATTCTTTGGACTGACGGGGCATTCTTTGATGATCTTGCTTAAGTTTGCTCGTATGGTTGCATAGAGTTGGCAGCTGGATTTCCCTGCGCTAGAAGGCTTAAGATGACCTAACCCACATGTGGGTAATTGATGAGGAGGATTGGGAGCTCTCTCTTGGTCTCACATCTTCAGGAGTCGAACCTGAGGGTATGTGGCCATTTCCAAGGCATCTTAAGGCCTAGATGTGGAAGTCACATAACGTCACTCACAACTTTTCTGTGATCAAAGCACAAATTCAAGGAGAGGGAGAAATAACAGCCTTTGAATGAGACAAGCCACATATACAAGCACTGCTGGGAGGAGTTAACAGGGGCCACATTTTCAGGCAATTTTCCATAGGGCCAAGTTTCAAAGGATAATCCTTTGAGGGGAACTAAACTGTTCCTCCTTCTGTTTGACCAGCAGGCCAGGGTCAAATGTAGAAGCAGAGCAGAATCACAAGTGGAAATCTGATGTTGGTTTAAATACAGATCACACCTTCTTAAAAACACTGAGTCACAGATCCTAAGGCCCATTTTTAAGGCCTATGTCCAGTTGTACAAAGCAGACCATACGGAGGACCGTGATGCCGACCACTGGGCAGTACGTTCCACTTCGGTCACCCAGCCTCCCTCCTTCCTGCTTCATGCACCGGGCTTGGGAACATCCAGCCCACCCAGGGGCTCATACACCTTGCCCTGCACATCGACTTGAACATCCCTGCTATTCCAGAGTACTGGTCTCAGGAAAGAGTCAAGTGTCTGAGCTCAGAGGTCCAAAGTGGATAGGACTGAGAATGTCGGGAGGTGCAGGCAGGTTCAGCATTCCCTTGGGCTTCCCAGTGAAGCTGTTTGGAAGATGTGGAGATTAGGTCGTGGAGTTTAAGTTTGCCCATCCCAGTGAGTGCTCTCCGGCCAGGCAGGGGCCCTGAAGAGGCCTGCCAGCACTCGGGAACTAAAAAAGAATTTGTTCAAGTTGGAAAGAACCTGGAATTGCTGACAACTGAAGTGATGCAAACACGGGAACTCTTACCCAGAATACTAAGTGGGAAGATACTGGAAAGCTTCCAGAAATTACAAATTGTAGGAAAAAAGTGAATCTTTATCTTTAGCAGTCATTGATGGTGACAGTAATCTGTTCCAGAGGATTTACCTTCCGTAATTAACTGCAAAGTAATTGTAAATAACTTTAAGATGCCATTATTTTTTTTAAATGAAGTGGTGGTTCAGAACTATAAGTCTCTTCCCCTAAAGAGACTGTGTGTGCCTGTGTATGAGTAAATGGATTTCTCTCTTCTGTTCTTTAGAATAAAGGAGGAAACTGGGCCTGTATTCATTTGCTAGGACTGCCAGAACAAAATACCACAGATGAGGTGGCTTAAACAATAGAAATTAACTTTCTCACTATTCTAGAAGCTGAAATCAGAGATCAAGGTGCTGGCTGAGTTAGTTTCACCCGAGGCCCCTGTCCTGGGCTTGCAGACAGCTACCTCTTGCCGCCTCTTCAGGTGGGCCTTCCTTCCTGGTCCCTTCTCTCTTAGAAGTCCACCCCCGTGTTGGATTAGGGCCCCCTCCTAACTGCCATGATTTTTACTTCCTGGCTCTTTATCTCCAAATACAGTTGCATTTCCATGCCGGGGCTGGGGGTGGGGCTGGGTCTTCACGTGTGAATTCAGCTCCTAACGGGGCCCTCCCTCTCTAACCTGGGACTGCTTTGTTGGCTGCTGTGTACCAGGGGCCTTTCACAAGGGTGTTCTGTTGGTAATGAATTTTAGAGGCAGCCGGTGCTCAGGTGCCTTTCAAAGTGTTTGGCAGGGAAATGAAGAAAGGAGAAGGGGCTTGGCTAACCTTTCGAATAATTATTTCAGCTTTTGTTCTGAATGTCTCTGTAGAAGCCTTTCCCTATTGTTTAATTTTCAAACAAACTGGCCCACACTCTCACATGTCGTGGTCTTGAAGGGAAGGACTAGCAGAGGGCCCTTTACCAATCACTGATGTACCCCCATTTGGGATTCCGGTAGCTGCATAAGACTCCTGGCCCCTGGGGAACATCCGAATTTTGATTCTCTTTGCAAAAAAGTATTGGACTGAGCATGCTCTGCTGAACTAACTGCTCGGCAAGAAAAGCCACCCAAATACATGTGGCCTGCTGGTGTGTGTGTTACAGGGTGGGGCGGAGGGACAGCTGATCGGTCCTGGCACGGCTTCGTATTTGTCTCCAGGTTGACACAGAGCTGCTGATGAGAGCAGAGTTGAACATTGCTCGGAGTGTTTTGTTCACAGGCTGCTGGCTTGTGTCTGAGCACAGGCATTCGAACTTCCCTCGACCCCGTTGTGAAATGCTCTCCCCTTTCCCTGGAATGGGAACAGCAGTTCTAGGAATTCTGTTCTTGTACTCTTGCTAGGCCTCATGTCCAAGTTCAGGGGAAGGAAGAATGCTGAATGCTCTTGCCAGGGGAGGCCCAGGGAGGGGCCAGCCTGTCTCAGTTTACAGACGTCATGTTCAGCAGCGTTGTGAACTTGAGTGACTTCAGGTGCTGTGGGGGGACAGAGAAGGACTCAAGGCGTGCATCTCTCTCAGGGAAAACCTTCCTCTGGCCTAACACTCAGAAGTATAGGTAAAAGTCTGAAGACCCCTGTAATTTCTCCATTTGGCAGTGCTGGGCAAGGCGCAACAAACCCATCTGCCTTGCTAATTTGAAACAAAGCTTAGTGTTTATAATTGGAGTCAAGACAGGCTACGTGGGCCTGTGGGTGGCTATGAGGAGATGGACTTTCTGACCCTCAGTTCCTATCTGCCATCTAAAGATGATAACGGTGACTCCCTCTGGGATGGGGGGGAAATGCAGGGAGTCCCGGGGGACGGAGCAAGAGCCGGCACGTCAGGCTGTGAGTGCCCAGACAGGCAGTGATGACAGCCAGTGACTACCTTACCTGGAAATCTAATCCTTCACTCATGCAAACACATGTTTTTTGAGCACCTGCCTGGCATTGTGATAGCTGCAGAAGGTAAAAATCAATGCTCCTTTGCCTCCAAGGCCCTTCCTGGGCTTTCTATGGTGTTGTATGCTCTCCCAAGTCATTTTCCTGTTAGTAGCAGTAATGGATACCATAGTTTATTCTCGTACAAAGAACCTGGATTTTTTTTTTTAACTGAGCTAACAGTGTATTATAACATCTAAGTTTCAGGTGTGCACCATTATAAGTCCAAGTGCTTATGTACCACATTAAGTTCACCACAGTGAACTTTGTTTTCATTTAATCTTCGCGATGCTTCCTGTGAAGTGTGGATTTGGATAGTACCCTCCTCAGAACTGAGTAATGAACTGATCTGGAATGGAGGAGCTGGTACATGTGAACCGAGGTTTGAACCCAGAACTTCTCCAAGTCTCGGGCTTGCCGACAAGGAGGTACTAAAAATAAATGGGAGTGAAAAAGCTGCAACAGACCCTGAAGATTACCTATAAAGCCTGGTAGGTAGTTGGTGTCCTAAAAGTAGTTAGAATGAACCTGGTCCACCACCCTGTTTACAGGTGAGGAAACCAGACTCCAGGGGCATGTCTGCATTGCCTTGTTCCTTCAAGCAAACCATCATTGCCACAAAGCATTCCCTGAGGTAAAAAAATACCATTTTGGTGCACATCTGGAGAACAAGTCCCAAACAACGCTGGTCACCAAGCATCTCAAGCTTGTGGTGGTTCTTGAAGTGTGTTTCTGTGGGATAAAAGAGGATGGAGGGCACCCTTTTGCTCTGCATCCCCTCCTCCCCCCAAGACCTTTTGAAGGTTGCCTCTCTCCCCTCTGATTGTTCCCAGCTTTGACCATATAACTGGTAGAATGGGACTGAATGCTCCTGGTGATGATAATAGCTAGGATTTGTTTGTTCACAGGGTTCTGTTCCAATCCACACAATAAACTTTGAAGTTGGGTCTGTCATCATCCTCATTTTACAGAAGAAGCTGAGGCACAGAGAGATGAAGTGATAACTTGCCCATAAGTCTTAGAGCTAGTAAGTGGGGAAGCCAGGTTACTAACCACTAGTCTGTAGGAAGAACAGCGAGTGCTCCTCCTAGCATGGTGCTCCTACCCCTCTCTCCAGGAGCCAGGGAACTCTTGCTGCCACCTGAAAATACATTTTTCCCACACATATTTGCATGGTATTGCATCTAAAAAGGCTTCCAGGGCCTCCCTGGTGGTTCAGCAGGTTAAGCGCAGCACTATGAAGCTACCCAGAGCCACTGCCACACAAGTTTGATACCCGGCCAGGGGGATTCCCACATGGCGCAGCAGACTTCTCCTGTCTCGCTGGCTGCTGCCCTCAGCAGTGTATTTCAGTCAATCTTCTTGTTCTGCTCCCCACACTGTCTCTGGCGAATCTTCTCACCACCCCACACCTCTGGCCCACACCCCAGCTTGTATGCATAAATAAATAAATCTTTAAAAAAAAATAAAAAGGCTTCCAGTTAGAAAATAACCTTCGTTCTCCACAGGTAGTTCAAGAGGGAGCCTTGGCCTCTAGCTACTCCCAGTGCACAACAGGATCCCAGCTGCACAAATGGTTTGAAGCCTGGTGAGGGGTGTATTCTCCCCCGCCCTCCTAAGATATAGGGGTTAAGGATTCCCCTGTTCTCATATTTCTCCAACCATAGGTCATCCTCAGCCCACCTCCCCGCAGAGAAACCCACACCTTCGGGACACTGTAGAATTGGGATGAGGGGCCTCCCTGGTGGCGCAGCGGTTAAGAGCTGCGCTGTGGAGCTGTCGGCAGCGGCAACGCGAGTTCAACGCCCGGCCAGGGAGAATCCCACATGGCGTGGCAGACCTCTCCTGCCTTGCCCGCTGCTCCCCTCAGCAGTGTATTTCTGATCTGCCTGTTCTGCTCCCCGCTCTGTCTCTGGTGAACCCTCTCACCGCCCCATGCCTCTGGCCTGTACCCCAACTTGTATGTATAAATAAATCTAAAAAAAAAAAAAGAATTGGGATGAGGTGGATGTTGCTGTGTTTCAGGGATCTAGGGTTAGACTGCCTGGAAGCAGGAAGATCAACGACTGATGGAGAACTTGGTGTCTCTGTCCCCCCTCCTTGGTGTACCTGTCATACCAGGTAGATCTCTCCCCTGTCTCTCTGTGTTCCCCACATATGCTTCTGTTTTTAGACTTCACACACTTGACTGCAATCATTGTTTTCAGGTCTTCCTCCTCCACTAAATTGCAAGTGTCTGACATCAGGGAACTGTTCCTTACAGGCCCTAGCACTTAGCATGGTGCCAGTACCAGTGGGCTGGGTGAATGAATGTATGAGGCCTGCTTACTACTCCCACGAGTGCAGTCTGGGAGCTCAAGTCTAGTATGGACAGGGCTGGTCCATACCTGCCCAGAGAGGTACTGGAAGGGTGAGCTTGCCGTGCCCCTTCTCCAGCAGAGAGTTCCCAGGGCTTGGAGGGGTGGGGGGAAGGGGACAACAAGGAGTCTACCTAGTTTTAACCCAGGCAGTTTTGACTTAGTTTAGTAGGAAGGGAGATCAGGATCCTTATATCTTTATTTGTTTGCTTGATGTCCGTATATCCTTATTAGAGGGTGACCAAGCACAAAATACACGCAATCCTGTGACTCACACAATATATTGTCAACAGTATACACTTTTCTTATTTTATTTTATTTTTTAAAAAAGATTTATTTATTTATGCTTATAAGAGCTGGAGTGTAGGCCAGAGTGGGAGGGTGGTGAGAGGATTCACCAAAGACAGGGTAGGGGGGCAGAACAGGCTGATTGAAACACACTGCTGAGGGGAGTAGCAGGCGAAACAGGAGAGGTCTGCTGCGCCATGTGGATCGGCTCCTTGGCTGGGGATCCAACTCAGGACGAGGGCCATCTCGGAGATAGCACTGAGACTTAACCCCTAGGTCACTGGGGAAGCCCCTCCATTTCATTTATCTGGCTTCATTTATTATGATTTGGAGTAAGAGTTTTAGCCCCAGTTGCATCCAAAGTGGAGTATGTGCTTCTATTTCTTGTTCTTGGAGTTTTGCATGACTTTTGAGAGAAGCAATTGGAAAAAATGTCTTGGCTCTACCATCTTGAAGTCACCTAGATCCTCCAAAGCTCTTCATTCTTTCATTTGTAGAAACCTAGTAGGAGTGGACTCATTTTCCCTAATATAGAGGGAGTAGGCCCGCAGCAAAAGTGTGGATGTGGCAGCTGCCTAGTGTGATAGCTACACACCCAGACCACACAGCTGATTGGCACTCCGCAAGGACCTTGGCATCCCCCTCCTATAAGTGCATTTCCTGGGGTCCATCTCCTGTCCCAATATGCAGACCAGTCCTCAACTCCACGAGACCCCGCAGCAGTGTTTTCAGCTAGGGGTTCCTATTTGACAACATACAACTGTGTGTCTTGTGTTAAGTTTGGCTTATCTGAGGGAGGCATGGAGAATTTCTAGATCATCATTCACTGAAATTGTGTAGTGTTAGATTCCACAATGGATGTAAGGAAAAAGGGTTAACATGACAAAGCAGCTTCCCTAGGAAACATTTCCACCACATTGACTGATCTTCAGCTCCTGTTCCTCACTGGCCCCAAGTGAGTCGGAGGTGGCTTTATGGTTTCCTCCCTTCCTGGGCTTGGCTGATGTCTGAACACCACTGTCTATCCACCCCCCCTCCCACCCTCTGCAGATACCCCTGGGTATCTGGGGTTCCACCTCTGCTGGCATTTAGTTTATGGATTTTATTAGCTCAAATGAGTATTTTTTTTTAAAGATTTATTTTATTATTTATACATACAAGCTGGGGTACAGGCCAGAGGCGTGGGGCGGCGAGAGAGTTCACCAGAGACAGAGTGGGGAGCAGAACAGGCAGATCAGAAATACACTGCTGAGGGGAGCAGCGGGCAAGGCAGGAGAGGTCTGCCGCGCCATGTGGGATTCTCCCGGGCTGGGCATCGAACTCTCATCGGGCTGGCGACAGCTCCACAGTGCAGCGCTTAACCACTGCGCCACCAGGGAGGCCCGAGTATTTTTATTTTTAAATAAGTGTCCTAGCCATAGGACAATGGACACAGAGACTGTTTTTCTCTCTTAAATAAAATCAATGATTTTAAACAGGCCTAAGACCACTACTGGGTATATATTCCAAAGAATTGAAAGCAGGGTCTTGAAGAGGTATTTGCACCCCACATTCATCACATTATTTATAGTAGCTAAAAGGTGCAAGTAGTTTAGGATAAACTAAATGTTGTGTATACACACAGTGGGATGTTACTCAGTTTGGGAAAGGAAGGAAATTCCAACACATGGTATCACGGCTTAGATGAACCTTGAGGACATTGTGCCAGGTGAAGTTAGCCAGTCACAAGAAGACAGCTACTTCATGATTCCACTTGTATGAAGTACCTGGAGTTGTCCAGTGCATGGAGACAGAAAATAGATGGTGATTGTCAGGGGGTGGGAGAAAGGGGAAATGGAGAGTTGTTTTTTAATGGGTGTGGAGTTTGAGTTATGTGAAGTGAATAGAATTCTGGAGTTTGACTGCACAGCGATGTGAATGTCCTTAACCCACTGAACCACACACTTAATAGCTAAGATGGGGGTCTCCCTGGTGGGTTAAGCGCAGCACTGTGGAGCTGTTGGCAACAGTGGCTCGAGTTCGATGCCCGGCTGGGGAGATTCCCATATGGCACAGCAGACCTCTCCTGCCTCGCCTGCTGCTCCCCTCAGCAGTGTACTTCGGTCCGTCTGCCTGTACTGCTCCCCACTCTGTCTCTGGGGAACCCTCTCACTGCCCCATACCTCTGGCCTGCACTCCAGCTTGTATGCAAAAATAAAATAAATCTTTTATAAAAAAGTTAAGATGGGAAATTTTGTTACCTGCATTTTGCCATGACTTAAAAAAAAAAAGCAAGAACTGGGGGCCTCACTGGTGGTGTAGGAGTTCAGTCTCAGATCTGTCACTGTCAAGGATTGAGTTCCATCCCTGGCCAGAGAGCTGACCCACATATGGCACAGCAGACCTCTCCTGTCCCTTAGCAGTGTATTTCAGTAGATCTGCCTGTTCTCCTCCCTACTCTGTCTCTGGTGAATATCCTCCCATCCCTCCCCCATCCTGTACTTCTTGCCTACACGCCAGCTCTTCTATGCATTAAAAAAAAAAAATAAAAAAAAAAAAAGAGCTGGAGCCTAGTGACTTAAAGAGCCTTCACAGAAGTTTTTGACCAAAGAACTTTTTGAGACAGTTGAATCTCTGGCTTCTAGATTCTACTCCAATGGGTCAGTCCCCTACTCTGGTGAACCAACCAACACAAAAGCACAGGTGAGTGGAGGCAAGGAGGTAGGCAGGTAAGGCATTTCACCTGTGGATTTAAACAGGAGATGGTCCCATCTACAGCCAGGATCTTCCCGCTCGAGAAGAGAGCACTGTGTTCACCGTTTTAACCCACTAGGCTCACAGGCACTCTTAGAAGGAAGTACACAACCCTTCATGTTACAAATGAGGAAACTGAAGCCCAAACAGGAGAGGGGCCAGCAGAGGGTCACAGATGACTGGTAGCCGAGCCTGAGAGTCAGCTCTAGTTGTTTGCTCTACACCTTTCCCCTAAGAAACAGGAAGGCTGAACCTTAGCCCACAAGGTGATGATGAGCAGGACTGTTCCGCTTCGGTGTTATTGCCTAGTGGTCAGGGAGAGCAAGGCTGGGTGAACCTCCAGGTAAAGCCAGTGTCGGGCCAGGGCAACACATGCAAGCAGGCCAAGTTCGTGCTTAGGTATCTCACTATATCTCTGCCCTTCGCCACCCCAACCCACCCTAGCATGAGGAGCCAATCTTTTCAACTCATGCCCAGAGCTCAGAAATACAAAGTGGTTCATCCAGTAGTTAACAGAAGGGCCAGTGCTAAACATCAAGAAGTGAATCTCAGCTTTGGCATACTCTTTTTCTTTTTTAAAGATTTATTTATTTATGCATACAAGCTGGGGTGCAGGCCAGAGGTGTGGGGCGGTGAGAGGGTTCACCAGAGACACAGTGGAGGGCAGAAATACACGCTGAGGGGAGCAGCAGGTTAGGCAGGCGACGATGTCTGCTGTGCCATGTGGCAATCTCTGCAGCTGGCATCAAACCCCAACAGCTCCACAGTGCTGCGCTTAACCCCTTGTGCCACCAGGGAGGCGCCGCTTTGGCATGCTCTTATATGAAGGGGGTATTTCAAAGTTATTGGTAAGGAAGGACATTCCTAAAACCCTTAAGAACCTTAGAATTATGGTTTTAAACCTGGGCCATTCATATTCAGCTGCAGTTTTCATATCTTGTCTTCTACTTGTACAGATACTTAATATTTTTCCTTATGTCACCATTCCCTTCTAATTTCATTTTTATTATTTTATTATATATCACAATATCTAATTTATATATTAAATTATATCCTATTATATATTAGAAGGAACCAATATCATTACTATATATGGAAAACCAGATTCACTTGCCCTAAATAGAAGATGCCTATAAAAAGAAATATGACAACAAGAGAGTTTTCCAATGATAGCTAGATTCCATTGCCTGCAGAAGGCTTTGAGCCTGAGGTCTGCTCTTTGTTGGAAAGGAGTAATCAGCAAAGTGTGAGGTGTTAAGGATATATCACTAATACTTACTAGGGCTCCAGAGATAATCAGGGTTAGACAAGGACCTAACATGTGAGAATAATCACACTCATTGTTATTTGATGGAACAGGTGGGCCTCCCGTGAGGCTCTTGAGTACTGGGTAGGTTTAAAGATAGTGAAAAATTCCTTAAGACAGGGTCCTCACTCAGGGTCACATTTGCTAAAGGAGAGTGAAAAGAAAATGAATGGAATGCAGGCTGAGCGCGCTCTGAGGTGCAGTCACACATCAGGGCCAAGAGCAGCGGGAAGCATCGCAGCCAGGCTTTGCAGGAGCGCTTTTTGTGGGGCAGGCAGACTACAATTACTCCTTCCCATCCGCATCCCGCCAGCAGCCCCCACTCTCAGGCAGGAAAGTTCTTGTTTTTATTAGCTTGAGGGAATCACTTTTCTGTTGGCTCATATGTAAAATGGAGTTAAAGATTCTGGATAGCCTATGAGGGTACTGTATGGAAGGGATTGAAAAGTGAATAATGTATTTTCTCCACTGTCCGCTATGATCGTCACAAGTAATAGAACTGAATACTGATGAGCTACGTTGAGTTTTAAGGCAAAAGAACAGGGTGCGCATGCGCGGAGCTCTGCCGTTCCAACGCTGCAGCTTCCTAGGCTGCAGCCAAGCACCTGAATAAACTTTACTCCTCTTTGGTCTGACCTTTGCGGGAAGACCCACTGCCTCTGCTGCAGCCACACCTCAAAGACACAAAAGCGAGCAGGGAGAGGTTTCCAGATGACTTTATCAATGTCCTCGTTCCTTCCAGGGACCAGGATCATCTATGACCGGAAGTTCCTGATGGAGTGTAGGAATTCACCTGTGACCAAAACACCCCCGAGGGACTTGCCCACCATTCCCGGGGTCACCAGCCCTGCCAGTGATGAGCCCTCCACAGAAGCCAGCCAGAACCACCTGCGCAACAGCCCGGAAGAGAAGCCAGCGGGCAGTGAGTGGCATGGCTTGGCCAGGCTCTTTGTTGAGAAGGGAGAGTGTGTGTGTGGGGGGGGGGATCCCATCCACTAGTGGGGATCCCAGGAGAATGATGATGAGCTTTTCACCATCTGTGAAGGAACTCAGTCCAGAGGGTGGGGGTAGGGATGGGTGGGGAGGGTAGGATTTCATTGGCACCAACTTTCCTCATGAAGGGGGTTCAAGAACCCCAGGAAAGGTAATTTGGGACCATAAGGCAATCTAATTAGTGCCGAGCATGTTTGAAATGAGAAAGGCCTCCCACAGCAACTGTGCCTTAAACATTGTCTGCAACACGTAGGCACACCCAGATGTTGGTGCACAGGAAACTAGTTATCAGAGATGAGGTGTGCTTGTCCTCCAGGAACTTGCCTGTCTACAGGCTCACAAAGGCTTCCAAGATGCTCCTGTCAGGTTCTTGCCCCACTAGTCAATTATTTGTGGAAACTGGTAGAAACAATGCAGCCAGTTGTCTCGCAGGTTCGGCATAGGGTAGCTTGGTCCTTCCTGGTGTCCCCCCAGTCCAGGTCATTAAGGCAGCCACCCCTGTGGTGTGTGTGAAAACACACAGAGGTGTGTGTGAAAGTGTGCTATGTGACACTGTGACTGGTTTGCCAGACCATCTAGCTCTCCCTCAAGAGTGTGAGGTATAAGTGTTGGCAGATAACTGAGTCAGATGGAAGCCACTGACCCTTCCCCTGCGAGGCAGTGCACCAAATGCAGACAGGAAGCAGCTGGGACCTTGGGCTGGGCTGACTGCTGACAGCAGCAGAACCCATCTACCCCAGGCATGACTCACAGTTACCTTGGGAACCCCACAGCCCATGACCACCAACAGTTGCCTTGCCTTTCACACTTGGGGAGTAGTGAGAGGGAGCAGGTGGATCGGGCACACACCAACTTGAAGGACAGCACCAGGTGCCATGGTCCCTACTGTTTATTAAAGGATGGGAAGATATACTCAGTTGGTTGCCTGGTGCCCTCCACCCAACTTTTCCCCTCAAACCAAAGTCGGAAGTTGAGGGTGGAGGTGTCAACACCTGAGATTGTTGAGGCACCACTGCCTGAAGGCTAGCCTCCACTTACACACCCTCGTTCTGCACAGTTTCTAGAGCTGTTTGGCCATGACATGCAGGGTTGGCCCAGTGGGCCTATTGTCACCCCACAGTTCCACACACTGGGGAGAATGAGGAGGAAGGAGGGACATCATGTCTTATTTTGCTTAACTGGCTATAAGAGGTCAAGTCTCCTGCCCTTGGACTCACACTTATTTGTGTAAATATAAACAGAAGAGGAGGGAGTTGCTTCCCTGTGAGAGCCAGAGCAGGTGTCTGGCTACAGAAAACCGGGGCAGCCTTGCCCAGCAGATTGTAAAGGAGGTCATTCCGTTAGGAAAAAAATCATGCTGTTGCAGCATGAGTTCCTCAAAAATTCTAATGGAAAGAGGAGAGGGAGGGCAGTGAGTGGTGGAATCACCCAAAACCCTGATTTAATGCAGGGTCAAACTAGTCCACAGGCCATTGGACAGATGCATAGTAAGTGAGCCATTTTCTAACAAAAGTTGGAGACATGCTCAAAAACATTTTATATTTCAGGAATATTTTTCTGAAGTTGCACAAATCTGCAAATCACAAGTAGCCATTTATTCTTGTTAAAAAAAATCATAAAAATGATACAAAGTTCAGGATTCTCACCTCTCCCCTGGGGAGTCTCTGCTCTTCCTTCAGGATTGGGACAGAGAGCACGAGCACAGGTGTTAATGAATTTCCTAGAGTGATCCTGTCCATGTGCGTCCTCCTGGCAGCACAACCTGGCCCCCGCTCTTCTTATAGGAACAGCAGAATGAAAACTAACTCTCCTCCCCAGCCTCGAAAGTATCACTCCTACCATTTGCCCTTTGCTCACCTGGCCTTTCTCCTTTCTCTCCCAGGTGAAGAGTCACAGTTTGAGATGGACATTTAAAGGACCAGCCGGCAAACTGAGCATGCCTCTGGGCCCGTCTGGCCCTTCTTGGGATAAGAGTCCCACCAGCCAGGCCTTAGGAAAGTTCTCCCCCTGGGCCAGTGTTGGGTGTGGGGTTGGCCGACCCGGCCCTCTGCTCCCTCACTCAGGGCACCTGCTCCCCTTCCTCTTCGTGAACACCAGCAGATACCTCCACGTGCCTCCACTCATGCAGGAGCTGTCACCCAAGGGAGTGACTGCTGAACACGCCCTGAAGCCCGGGGCCCGGAAGCAGACTCAGGAGCTTTCTGAATGATCTGTCATCTGGCTCTTCCAGCCCATCCTCTTGGGGCACACCCACCCCTTCCTGAGGTTGGGGTGTGAGGGACAGCTCCCTTCCCCCTGCCTCCCCAAGACAGGAATAAAAGCCACCTTTGCCCTCGGGCCAAGAGTCAGCCCTGTGTGAGCGAGCTCTTTTCAATTGCATATGCATAACTAATACCAACTACTGTCTTTAGGGTGCTTATTATTAAGCCCCTTCCTGTACATGATCTCATTTGATTCTCACACTGATCCTAGGAGGTTCGTAGAGCAAATGTTAGCCTCATTTTACAGCTTAGGCGACTGACTCTGAGAAGTTAAAACACACAGTGGTTAATCAGAGAGTGCTGGGTCTGTGTCCTGGGCAGATGGGACTGTGCAGCTGTTTGGTGGTGGGTACCACCTCTCTTATGGGCTAACTGTCCCCACAAAGCCTGTCAAGTGACCCGGTCACCTTCACCCTCTGGAAAAGCCTGAGCCTCGGACAATGTTTACCGAATAAGGATTTCGTGTGTGTTGTCATGAGCGTCACAAGCGTGAGGCAAACTCTGCCTCCAGGATTTCATTGAAATGCAAGTTTGCTCTTAGAAAAGGTAGTATAAAAAAGATGATGTAGTATGGGTTACTGGTGAGTGGTCCCTGCAAGTGGAAGCTTCGTGGAGGTGACCCTGCCACTGGGTCCCTCAGCATGAGTGTGCTGAGGGAAGGGGGGCTGGGGCTGCCAAGGTCAGGTGGTCCTGGGGAAGCAGGGTGGAGGAGGACAGAACATTAAGTTGCCCTCTTTGGCAGTTTGGGTGGGAGGGGATGGCCTTCATAAAGGCTCAGGTTTCTGAGGGCTTTGCTCAGAAGCAGCAGGCGTTTCTCATCACAGGATGTGCTGGGGAGGGAAGATGGCCTTTGACCCAGAGGCAGTGGCTGAGTTGGACTTTACAAGTCTGGGCTCATCGTACCTGTCAGTCTGCCATTTGGGGAGCAGCAGGCCTTCGTGGCCAAGTACCTTGCCTGATCTTTTCTGTACCTGAGTTGGAGTCCACCTGCCTAGTGATGGTGTGTGAAGGGAACCAGTCATAGTGACATGATGACTCCAAGTACATGTGGAACATGCTATTGTGGTGGGGCTGCCACAGGAGTAAGGACAACGGAGGCCCCAACCAGAACCAAATAAGAGATCAAATCACCTTACCCGATCCCTCAGCTTTCTAGTCAACTCATCTCTCTCTCCCCTTCTGACATCCCACCGGAGACTGGGCTCTCAAGTCTACATGGTCAGTCCATCTACTTCTTGATCCTGCATCTCACAGTTTAAGAGACAGTAAATAATTGGCTTTTCTGGTAGTGCAGTGTCCATAATAAGGAATTTTTTCACAAGTTATGCATTTTTATCTCCAAACAAAAGTATCCTCCAGAAAACCCAAGTATTTCTTGAGCATCAATTGTGGATGGTTGCTGTGGAGTGGCAGAGGTCCGTGACGCAGTATAGTCTCCGAGGGTCCAACCCCACATCTTAAAGCTTTTGTAGAGATACTCTAGGGGACCATCACCTTTTGGCCTGTCCATCCTCTGGTATCACCAAAGCACTGTTTTTGTAATTGGAGACCCAATAACAACAGACAGGTGCCACGTGCCTACAAAGTATCATAGGCTATAGTATGTGGCCCCAAGGGGCTTACAGTTTGATCTGGAGATGCAAGATACTAGGAATAGCAAAAGGTCACCCAGGAATGTCAAAGCGAGGTGTGATTGTGCAGTGCGCAGGCAGTGCACAGGGAATCAGGTCTGAGGAGCCTTCTCAGGGGAGGAGGGACCTGATGGGACTGGTGCTGTTGTAATTCAGGGAGAGCTTGCCAGGGTCATGAGTGTTAAGGTACAGGGGCCAGGATGGCAGTGTGGCTGGAAGAATGTCAAAGCTGTCGGGTTTTCCATACTTACATGAGGCCCAACCAGGGCAGAGAGGATGGCAATAGGCTCTCCTGGGAGAGGAGGCTTGAGGAAGTAGAGGAGGAGAGACATGTCATGGAGGTTTTGTATCTGGATGATCCAGAAAAGAGATCAGAAAGGAAATGCCAGGATAAGAGTTGCACAGAGTAAGCAGTGAGAAGGCCAAAAACAGAACCGTGGGGATTATGCCCAGTGAGTGCAAGTGAGTGCAGGGACCTAGCTCCCTGGGATTTTCCAACCTCCACATTGCTGTTGGCACAGCTGTGGGCATCCTTCCAACTCCCAGGTAGCCAGAGAGGTGACAATTAGGCCATCTTTCTTTCTCTTGGCACCTTTTAGTGTGACATTCATCTTTGACATGACTCAAGGAAAGGCCCAAGGACATGTGGCCAACCTAGATGGTCCATGAAAACCAGTATTTCAGGAAGGACAGGGTTCATCAATAGACCCAGCTAGTGATCTTTTCCAACTAAAACCAACCTCATTCTGATTTAATGAGCATTTGCTAGAACTTGAGACATTTTAAGACAAACATCTGAGAAAAAAACAAATAATCCAAGGAGATAGGATTAGGTACAAATAAAAGGAGTGATAGAACAGTAGCAGCCAAAGATTGTGAAGGATATGTAAATTGTGGGGGAAGCTGCATGAGACAAGGCATGGTATCTGGATGTTATGTTAGGCTGAAGTGCTGTGGGTAACACAAGTTAAGTTTAGATAGTGCAGGATTATATTATTGGAACAACAGGAAAAGCTTTGACTGAGTGCCTTCTGTATGTCCGAAGCTTTAGTTCAATCTTACCTATGGTCCCAAAGAACTAAAGCAGGTGTTTTTAGTCCCATCTTACACATGTCTGGAGCTGGTGCATGTCAGAATTAGGCTTCCAACTTTTCTCAGTCCAGTTCCAAAATCCGTTCTTTACACCACATTGGTTGTAACTCAGGTCTGAGCTACTTGATACTGAGATAGTCAAATATAATAGCAATTTGATTCAGATATTAGAACAGGGCAGTGACAGATTGATGTGAAGGTAAATCAGGTAAGGTAAATCAGGTAAGGGGGTGGCTTAAATCAGGTAAGATGTTCTGTGGATGGCTTAGAAATAGTGGAGTTGTGGTGGGGGAAAGCAAAGAGGTGAAGGAAGATTGTATTCTCTTGTTTGTTCTAGGGTTATACTGGTCAACAAATGTTTACAAAAGTCATGTTACTGAAATAAAATTAGTCATTTCCTATCAATTTGTATGTGCTCAACACGAATATGACAGTCAAATTCTAATTTTGGCTCTAGTTTTTTTTATAATCTGCAATAAATTGATATTAACATCACGAAATGCATGCCAACAGTAATAGGCCTACAGTTAATACCTGGAAAAAAATCAAGTCATAGACTGCTTCGTAGATTTCTTCGCTTGCCTCTTGTACAGCTGTTCAGGAATAGAATAGATGGAAGACAGCTTCCATTGTGCAAAAGCACAGCCTTAAGACTCAGTTTCGAAGAGTCTAGAAATAGTCTCCATTCTTGTGGGTCATGAGTGATTTCTAAGGCATTCATGAAGCCCTCAATATCGGAGCAGAATACCAGAGTACTTTCCTTTCTGAAGAAAGGCTCCAACTGCTGGTGACGCTTTCGATAGAAAGTAATTGTGACATCTTCTAGAAGATTCCATTGTTGGAGTCTTGTTCCTAGCAATTCTGCCTTGTTCTTGGATAAGCCCAAATCACAAACCAGGTCATTGAGTTCTTCCTGTGTTAGTCTGTGTGGGGTTGATGATGCACCACAGTGTAAATCTGGATCACTGCATGCTGATGGAACAGAAGAATAGGCCGGCTCACCCTTGTCCTCATCAGATGAATCAAGAGAATATTCTGCTGGGGGTTCTGGAATAGGAAGTCCTTCACCATGTGGAACTGGTCTCAATGCAGACGGAATGTTTGGGTAGACTATTCTCTACTTCTTTGGCTTCATTATTCCACCGGAAAGAGGAGAAACCAAGCAGAAGTAACAGTCTTTTATGTGGTTGCTTGGCTCTCTCCACACCATGGGGACTGCAAATGGCATTGATGGTCTTTTGCCACTGAACCACTGTGAAAGCTGTGTTGTACATGTAGCACAGCATATATGCGGGGCCCAAGGCTTGTCTTGGTCACCAACCTTGCATCCGAAGTAAAGATGAGAAGGCTTCTTCACTTGAGAAGTGATACTTTTCTTCTGGTTGGCAAATGTCACTTCCCCACAAATAGAGCAGAAACTGTCCATGCTATTACCTCACTTTCGAGGCATTACTGTTCTGTATTTTGCCTAAATGGATAAAATAATAACAGTTCTCTTCAGGCCTTTTTAAGTCAGTAACGATCTCACTGTTGACCAGTGTTATTTATTGAGTCCGTGCTGTGTGTCTATGTGCAGACACTGTTCTAGCAACTAGAGATGGAGCAGTGGACTCAACAAAGCCCTGCCTCCCAGGGAACTGACCTTGTGGAGGAAACATGCCTTTTGGGATTCAGACCAGGTGTGATTTTTGCTTTGTGCATTTGGCTTTCATTGCTGAAATAAATCTGGTGCAGAAGTTAGCATGACCAACCCTCCTTGCCTCCTAAGTAGAGAACATGTAGCCCTAACTGTGGAATAATTAAACCTGTACAGAAGAGACAAGACTCCCAATAGACAATGGAAATAACTTGAACAAAGCCTCTTCATCTGCAGCAGATTAAATGAGCATAATATTTAGTGGGAGGGAAAGTACAACCCCTAATGATTAGATTTTCTGGAATTACACATTCCAAAGAGTATGACTTGACTGGCCTGCAGGCCAGGGTGGAAGAAGAGGCCAAAGTGGGGATGTATCTCTCCTACCTCCAAATGCTGTTCAGAGGCCATGGTCTACCTAGGAAGCCAGTTTTTAATGAAGTCTGAACCTTCATTTATTCCTTACGGGAGTTCTCTAGAGAATAACACTGTTTAGTTTTCAGTTGCAACTAAATGCTGCCCTCTCCTGGAAGAGTTTGTTAAAACAAGAAAGGACACATACTTCTTGCAAGGGTTACTCATTCCATCCCCTTAGGTGAAGAACAGTGAGATGCTACCTGTATTCTAGATCCAAGCCCGCTTCTCCACAATATCACTTCCAAACTGATGCAACTGAACCCTTCTCAGAGTAATGCTGAGGGAATTTTCCAGGGCAAGCAGAGAGCAGAAGCGGGGAGAGCAGAACACTCCTGTGCTACTTAGGGCTAGTTTGGGTCAAGCAAATTACAACCCTGCCTCCTTCCTCCAGCCACACAACCATGCATGTGGCCATAATGCTCTCTGATCTACAGCTGACCTCTCACCAGCAGTGTCCAGATGGTTCTACCTAGGAACAAAGTTTCTCAACTCAAACTTCCATTAGACTGCACTTAAACTTTTTGTAAGCTACTGCACACTAACATGGGAGAAGAAAGACAACTTCCAAAAGGACAGTCAGGACTCTGAACCATTAAAAACTCCTTAGGCTCCATAGGAAATTCAGATTTGCCTTGTAATTGTGGATATAAATTTAGTTGTCACTCAGGCAATCCCTCCACTACTGGAACAGTTTCAGCTTTTGAACCTGTCAAGAACCAGCCAAGAGGCCTGGAACTGAGCCTCAAATCTGAGAAGGAATATTTATAGCCTCCAAGAAGAGCCTGATGTCCTACATAGTGGCATTGACCCCTAAACTCTTTTTAAGTTGATGAACTTTGCCATGCTCTACTCAAATCACCGACTACAGTATTAGTAGTACTGGTCTGATTTGAGAAAAAAGCATGACTTCCTCTCTCCTTTGTCACATAGACAGCATCTAAATTAAATCAGCCTTTTGTAGTGCAAGGGGCCATCCCACTGCCCAGGGACAAAAGAGATTTGGGGGTGGGGAAGGCTTGTAATGCATGGGCCCTGTGTTTCATTACCTCCACCTATTCAGCCCTAGTGTTGGGAGATCTCAAACCACAAAGGAACAGGTGGTACCACCATTCTTTGCTGTAGTCAGGATATAATTGGAATTGCTGCTTGGTGGTGGGTAGATAATCCCTCTGATAGCAGGAAGTCCTATTTAGCACTTCTGATGCTGACCTGTCCAACAGCTGGCCTCTATGGGTGGCCCTTACACAGGCTGATATGTGACCAGATGGGTATTTGGATCTAGTGTGGTGTTGGTAGCTGAGGGTCTCACCTATTGGGCCTGTATCACCAAGATAAGTAAGTAAATCCGTGAGCAAATAACTTCATTAAAGTTTATAATTTCAGTTAGACTCTTTGTCAAGGAAGGGACAGAAAGGAGGTCATGACATTGTCTCTTTACAAGAGTCGATCTACCCCAATGAGATGAACTCAGTGCTCAGATACCCCCTAATACTAGTCTCCTCTGATAACTGCTGTCTTTGACCTTTCTTAAATATCTGCATTACTTTCATGATACGGCTTCATTCATGCTCTGAGCTCTATGACTGTCTCATGCTTTGCAACACCAATACAACAACCATCTACCACATCGTGGTCAGAATGAGGGATGACTAGAACAATGGAAAAAAAAATTCAGAAGATTTATTTAGGGCCTCCCTGGTGTTGCAAGGGGTTAAGTCTCAGCACTGTGAAGTTATTCACAGCCTTGTATGCATGAGCTGGGGTGTAGGCCAGAGGTGGGGGGGCAGTGAGAGGATTCCCCAGCGACAGAGTGGGGAGAAGAACAGGTGCACTGAATGAAATACACTGCTGAGGGGAGCAGGGGGTGGGGTGGGGAGAGGGGAGACAGGAGAGATCTGCTGCGTCATGTGGGTCAGCTCCCTGGCCAGGAATCTAATGAACTTGAACTGCTGCGGATAGCTTCATAGGGATAGCTTCATAGCGCTGAGACTTAACCCCTTGCGCCACAAAGGAGGCCCTAGAACAATGGAAAATTTTAAACTCCTTTGCTGTCCACCTTTCTGACCTCCAACATTCTGTAGGGTCTTCCCCAGAAGGAACTCTCCATGCCCTGACCAGGCATTCTAAACCAGTCTTCATTGCTAACTCCCCAAGGAGCTGGAAGAGGGTGGACACATCTCCTTGCTTGAATCCATACTCCTTAGCACTCAGAGTGGGGCTGGGCTTCTAACATTTGCCCATCTGCTGGCTGATCCTCTTGCAACATCAGAGATTCTCAGACTATAGAGAGAGAGCTACAGAATGATCCGGAGGGTTTGTGGAGACTCAAATTGCCAGACCAGACTGATGCCGTTTTTCCGACGGATTTGAGGGCGGAGCAGAGTACTTGGGTCCACTCTGGGAAAGGTTTCACCAGAGCTCCCTTCAGCGGCACGCGGCAAGTTTCTCCACAAGGCAAAGACACAGTTGTAAAGAACAGGTTTATTAGGAAAAGGGACAAAGAAGTATAGGACACTTGCACAGATACAAGCGGGCAGAAAGGGCTGCCCCTTTGTGGGGGCAGGTCGGGTTTTTATCTTCTTCTTTCTGTCGGGAGGAACTCATCTTCGAGGAAGGTTCCTGTTTGCGGCTAACTAGAATTAGAAAAGAGACCTGAGATTCTACAATGGGCTCAATCTCCATATCTTTACCGTCTAGCTCCTTCCTATGTTTTGTAACTCAGGTGTTGGTGTGTAGGGCTTGTGCTCATGGTTATGTTAATTCCTTCTACCCCCACTTCCTTTTCTGGTTTTACCCTTGTGTTAGAAAATGGAGTTATATCTCCTCCATCAAGACCACTGGCATTTCTGATTCAGTAGCTCTAGAGTGGAGCCTGAGGATATGCATTTCTGTTAAGTTTCTGGATGATTCAGGTACTGCTAGTTCTGGCACCACGCTCTGATAAAGGCTGAACTATATAAGTTGAAGACTTCAGCTCTACTGCTCTCCAAGCCCATCACTTCAAGCCTATGTTCACTCCAAAGGACAGAGTGGAGAACAGCCAGTTTGTGCCCCATCCTGTAGGCAAAGACAGTTTATTTCCAAACTCCTCAGACTCCAGAGGGGGCCCTTGGTGAAGCCTCTAGGCTGCTTTCCCGTGAGTTGGCAGTACATTTGGCCTTATAGTGGGACTGCAAGAGGGTGGTCCTCAGGAAAGGGGAGTGTCCCAGGACTCCACCCCCACCTCAGGCCGGAGAGAACCAACACACCTAGGTCTACGAATCCCAGAGTGCCATCATCACCTAAGAAAGGATACTGAGAACTGAGGGAGGAGTTAAGGAGAGGTTTTGGGACTTAAAAACCAGACCTGGGGGGTTGGAGAGGCCTATTGGTCCATGCTGTGGATTGGCAAGTTTTTCCTGTGTAGGCGAGAAGAGTCCAGCTCAGCGAAACTGGTAGGACATTTTCACCAATTTATTTCTTTATCTTTTCTTTTCCCTTTTTGTAATTAAATCTTATTAATTTTATTGTGTGTGCCTGCATTTGAGTTTTTTAAGTCTCTTTTAAGCGCATGGGTGAGATCCTAGACAGGCACCCCACGGGGTTACTCTGTAACAGGACAAGCCTCACTTTTACGGGCGAGAAATGCAGTTCCACTTTCTGCATCAGCAACACCACACTGAAAAACGGGAGTCATGGAGCAGGCTGCACAATGCAGGATGCTGCTCAGAGAGCACGATCCTGGCCTTTTCAGTGATAGAATAACCATATAGTATCAGTTGTAAGGGGAAAGAGGACTAAAAGAAAAGGGAGGGGTGAAATTAGAAAATGTGCTCTGTCATCTATAGTATCAGGGTTTGTGGGTCTGCCCTCCAGGGACTTCTCATCTGCTTGATGACTCGGTATTATACTTGAGATCCCTAGATCTAGGGATCTAGAACACTAGATCCCCAGCTACGGCTTCAATCTTATCAGCAAGGCTTCTGGAAGTTCTTGTTCAGTGTATCAAGGAGCTGAGGTGCTGCTGAAGTGCGGCAAGCCCCACTGTGCTGAGATCACTCAGATCTCCTCTAAGAACTGAAAAACCACTGTGGAAGGAGTAACTTCTTGAAGCCCAGCACTGCTGTCCAGTGGCTTCTGGGGTCCTTTGTCATACATCAGTCCTTGGTCCACCGGGCGTGCCCAGTCATTCTTCATGATGTAAAAGTGGGGAGTAGGGGCCTCCCTGGTGGCGCAGTGGTAAGTGCTGCGCTGTGGAGCTGTCGGCAGTGGTGATGCGAGTTCGATACCCGGCCGGGGAGATTACCACATAGTGTGGCAGACCTCTCCTCCTTCCCACATGGCGCAGCAGACCTCTTCTACCTCGCCCACTGCTCCCCTCAGCAGTGTATTTCCCTCGATCTGCCTGTTCTGCTCCCCACTCGGTCTCTGTTGAACCCTCTCGCCACCCCACGCTTCTGGCCACCCCATGCCTCTGGCCTGTACTCTAGCTTGTATAAATAAAAAAATAAATCTTTTTTTTTAAAAAAGAAAAATCTATGGTTTCCTCCTTGCTTTTTTATTATAGACTGGAGCGTAGGTGAAAGTTATGTGACCAGAATGATTCAATGAAAGGAGCTAGAAAACTGATTTTTTTTTTTTTACATGGAAGCAACCACCTTACATGGAAATGTGGACGAATCGCATTTGTGTTCTCTAATTCAAGATGAGTAGTTGGGTGCCCTGTGTTGCGCACACATTCAACTCTCACCCAAGTGAGTTTCATCTCCACAAAGATAGTTTCTTAGAGGCTCCCACCACCACCCAGACCTGGATCTTATGACTTTAAGCACACCAGCCAGCGCCATCTCTGCCTAATGCGAAACTGTGACAACTGATGATGGGACTGACCAGATAGAAGACACATATCCCAAAAAACTGGGGTCTGGGAGTGCTTGCTGTTGCTGACACCACCTTCTTGTTCAAAATAAAGTAGCTGCCTTAATTTCATGCTCTTGGTTTAGTGTTACCTTATACCCAGGTCCATATAATTCATTGAAATCACCCATTAAGTCCTCTATGTGGCTGTACTATAGGGTAGGGAGAGGGGTACTCCAAGAACCCTAAACTTGCCTGCTCTAAATAGGTTCTGCCATCTGTTGCATCAAGAGAAAACATACTCGGGCCTCCCCGGTGGCGCAGTGGTTAAGCGCTGCGCAGTGGAGCTGTCGGCAGCGCGCAATGCGAGTTCGACGCCCAGCCGGGGAGAATCCCACATGGTGCGGCAGACCTCTCCTGCCTTGCCCACTGCTCCCCTCAGCAGTGTATTTCTGATCTGCCTGTTCTGCTCCCCACTCTGTCTCTGGTGAACCCTCTCGCCTCCCCACACCTCTGGCCTGTACCCCAGCTTGTATGTATAAATAAAAAATAAATCTTAAAAAAAAGAAAGAGAAAACATACTCAAGTGTAAGACCTTTAATGGAAAGGAACTTTACTACAATTAGTGTGCAATAGAGAAGGGAAAGACTAGAAAACTAGTTTCCACATGAAACACCCAAAGTTATCCATCCCCTTGTGGATAAATACCCAGCCAAACAGGGTTGGACCAAAGCAGGGCTGCTGAGGCCCTTTCTGGTGGGGACCCATCATTTAGGGCAAAACAACTCTGGAAGAGTAAAATCAAAATCAAGATAAATGCTGCCATTGCTAACCTCCCCATAAGTCTCTCACTGAAAGAGACTGAGACCAGGAGAACTTGGAGAATGGGAAAGACAGAGACACAGGACAGTGATTTTAAACAATATAGGAACAGAGGGAACAAAAGAGGTCCCAGGAAAACAGAAGTGTTTTACTGAAATGGTGCTGAGCTGGCCACCACTTAGAGTAAGATCCGGTTACAGGATAATTAGGGACAAAAAAACAGTCAACAGGAAACTTCCCAACCACCTAGTGCCTAACCAATAGTCCGACACACTGGACAACAGGAAGTCAGACAGTATAAAGTCATAGACAGGACCGGAGTAAAATGGGTATCCTCCCTTGGACCCCCTCCTGCTGTCAGGAGCTCTTTCCTCTTGCTTCAATAAATGCGGACTTGCTTGCTCTCACAATTGGTGTGGCGGCTGTTATTCTTCAACCGGCGTACACACCCGGACCCACAAGGACCCACTCTTCTAACATCACCACATCTGTTTCAACTAGTCCAGGACCAAGAAGCAAGCACAGTTTTTTCACATGTCTGCTCCACGTGCCTCCTCCAGGTCTCCTTCTGGCTCTCCATCTTTCTTCCTCCCTTCTCCAGTCTCCAGCTTCTTCTCTTCCCTGCTCAGCTCCACCCTGCCTTGGGTGGGGCAGAGAACCTGGAAATTCACCTTTTCCTGAGGACCACCCTGTTACACCAGAATGAGTCTCAGTCTATCATATTTACCCCAGCCATGACCTATCTCTTTCTCATCTCTTAAATTCTTTGTGTGAGGGTAACACAATTTATCCCAAATATTTTTATCTGTGGTCCTTTCTGTTTCTCTATGGAACATCATAGAATAGACAATTTCTTTTTCACCCCACCCTAATGCTCCTAGAGTTAATAAAGTACTTTAGAATTATGGGGAAGCCTTTTTTAATGCTAATAGTACCTGGGTCCCGCCTTACCAAGTCTGATAGTTTTGGCCCAGGGGCACTGTTTTTTCTTTAAGCTCTCCAGGTGATTCTAATGTATATCTAAGGTTAAGCACTTTGTGGGAGGGGACTGGAAGACTAATGGGGGAAAAAGAAAGAGGGGAAATCCCCTACTATTTCAGAATTATTAATTATTCTGCTACATTAGGTAATAGATAAGCAGGGTTCTTCCTGAGAACTATACACAGTCACATTTTTGAAAGGGGAGATTTTAGAAGCTAGTGGGGTGATATTTAGTTAGAAATATTCCACTCCCTGCTACTCAAAGCTTGATTCTTAGCCTAGAAACCTAAGCGTCATCTGGGAGCTTGTTAGAAATGCAAAAATCTCAGCCCCCACCTCCAGGTATAAGGCATTTGGGAAGGTGTGCTCTGTGACACTCTTTTGCTAAGGAGAATGAAGGTCTGGGTTTTTAAGTTGTAGGGCTTTCTGGAAAGTTCATCTCTCAGGGAACAGCGAGAAAATATTCATGCAAGAAGAGAGTAGCTGCTGACAGAGAGACAACATTGACATTACTTTAGGTAAGTTTCCGGAGTGAAAAGTAATTGAGCAACAATTAGAATCCAGTTGACATTTGTCTCTTCTCTTTTTAAATGAGAAATTCCTTGGCTCATTCAGGATCTGGAACATTTGTTTCCTATTCAAAAGATAATAGGTTAGTTTACTTCAACCACTATCCTGGGGAACTTTGCGTGATTGAGCCCATTTATGTATAAAGCTTTTTAAAAATGTTTAATTTTTCCTGATTGAATTCTGGTTAAATCTAATTTGCCACGTGCACTGATGGAAGATGTGGTGAATTAGGGAAGAGTAAGAAGCAGTCATTGCAATAACTTCACTCAGGAATACCAATTGTGAACATACTAAATACTATGTTTTAAGAATAAGAGGAGAATAATTTTCCCTGCAGCTTGAACCAGTCAGCTTTCTGGCCAGGTGGGTGAGTTCTCTGCTGGAGACAGGAATTTATGAAAATGAGATTCCTCTGACTATCCTTGCTCAAAACCTCCAAACCGGTGCACTCTTATTTTAATCAATCTTACTTTTGAGAAGGTGCCCCAGTTTGGTGGCTACTTTGCTTTCCAATCCCAAACATTAGGTCTGATTTCACTTTGGCCTTGTCCACATATGCCCACAAGTAAGCGGACTGTGGGAATGAGAGAAAATAACATAAAAGCCTGAATCTCAAAAATTCTCTAACCTCAACCTTTCATCATTCCAGTTCTCACTTTCTCATCTGGAAGCTGAGTTCCTTCACTTTTTTCTTCCGCCATGCTCTTTTTATCTGACAGCTTTCTCACTATCATCTGTGATTGCTTTTCTTCTGGTCCTTGGTCTACCTACCTGGTAAATCTGAAAACTCAAGACAAATGTTTCCATTCACCTTTGGTATTTTACTTATGTAGTTCAGTGTTGTTAGAAGATAGCATGGAAGATATACATTGAAGCCACAAAAGATGGTGCAATCTCAGCTCAGCCAGGCCCCCACTGGCTAACAGTATTTTCCCGTTCCCCTTAATATACCTACAAAAAAACCCCAAAAAACCTGATTTCATCCTTCTTTCTAGTCTCAGGAAATGAATAGGTTCCCTCCCTACCAGCAAGTCTAACTTCTTTGCCAGTGGACCTCCATCCACTTTTTCAGTCACTATCTCTAATATTTTTAACCTCTGGCTCCCTAGTGATGAATGAAATTGTTTCATCAGCCTAGTCCCCAGCCCTGATGAATTTCTTTCAGTTATTAATCCACTTACTCTCTCCTTCAGAGCCAAACGTTTGTTTAGGGACTAGTTCATGTAAAAACAAGGATTTGACAAATGTGGATGTCTTACCACAGCGAATCAGATTTTTCCTTTGTAGAAATAATGTCTTAGGAAAGAACTGGAAAGATATATCCACACAGCTATGTCTACTTTCATTCCTCCACTTTCCAGTCCATTGCGATGTGGATTCTGCCACCATTCTACTGAAATCACTCATGACCTTCATTTAAAATGTAGGTGTTGCCCAGGGTTCAGTTTCCAGACTACACGGCCCTTTGAAAACAGTGCTACATTAGAGTTTTTCAAATCGCTAATGTAGTCGATTCAAGCGTCACTGCTGGCAGTTAAAAATAAATATATAAATGCAGGGCCTCCCTGGTGGCACAAGGGGTTAAGTCTCAGCCTATGAAGCTATCCGCAGCCACTGCAGCACTAGTTAGATTTCCAGCAGGGAGCTTCCCTCATGGCACAGCAGACCTCTCCTGCTCTCCTGTCTTGCCTGCTGCTCCTCTCAGCAGTGTATTTCAATCATTCTGCCTGTTCTGCTCCCCACTCTGTCTTTGGTGAATCCTCTCACTACCACCTCCACACACACACCTCTAGCCTACACCCCAGTTCTTGCACGCATAAACAAATCTTTTTTAAGAAATGCAGTTCATGGGCCTCCTTGGTGGCGCAGCGGTTAAGCGCAGCGCTGTGGAGCTGTTGGCAACGGCGACACGAGTTCGTTGCCCAGACAGGAAGATTCCCACTTGGCACAGCAGACCTCTCCTGCCTCGCCTGCTGCTCCCCTCAGCAATGTGTTTCTGTCCATCTGCCTGGTTTGCTCCCCACTCTGTCTCTGGTGAACCCTCCCGCCGCCCCACGCCTCTGGCCTGTACCCCAGCTTGTATGCATAAATCAATCAATCAAAAAAAAAAAGAAATGCAGTTCAAAGTGTTGATTGTTTCAGAAACTTCAACTGAAAACCACACTGCAGTGTGCATACCAGGTCACATTGCAAAATCTATTGTGTGATGTGTGGTCATGACATTTGAAACACATTGCTCTAAATTAGTGATCTTCAAAATAGTCTATCACTGTAAGTTTAATAAGTTGCAGAGGATTTCAGGTGAATTGTAAACATTTGCATTGTTTTAAAAATATTTCCATGGCAGTGATTTGATGCCCGCCATCTACCCAAAAAATACGTGAACAAGTTTTCTTTAATAGCTGGAAATTTTATACCATCTCATTTTCATTTTAAATTCAGAACCCTATAGTACTTCTCACAAGATAAAATGTTATATGTGTATTTTTATATTAGAAAATCTATACTACTCTAATTAAAGTTAATTAAAGTTAATTAAAGTATGAAAGTTGCAATTTAGCTTTAAAAAATTTCTGTGACCATAAGGCTCTAATATGAAATTTTTCTTCTTGATTGCATTGTCAGTATTTATTAGCATACAGTTGATTAAGTAAATACATGTTTAAAGATTTATTTATTTATGCATACAAGAGCTGGGGAGTAGGGCAGAGGTATGGGGGTTGGTGAGAGGAAGCACCAGAGACAGAGTGGGGAGTAGAACTGGTAGATTACTGCTGAGGGGAGCAGCGGGCAAGGCAGGAGAGGTCTGCTGTGCCATGTGGGAAACATGCTGGCTGGGCTCGAACTCCTGCTGCAGTGGCTGCAGATAGCTTCACAGTGCTGAGACTTAACCCCTTGTGCCACCAGGGAGGCCCCAAGTAAATACATTTTTTAGTAAATATAAAATTTAACATTTTTATTGGCTATGTAACTCTTAATGAGGATGAGTTAATAATTATTTCAATGGAGTCATATCTCCATGAATGACCATCACTATCGTTAGGATAAAACAGGTTTAGCATAAATTCTGTTACTATTTTTTATTTTTATAAATGCAGAGATGACAATCTTATTTTACATAAAGAGGCAGATTTCTGTCTAGATTCATCGAATTAGTAGAATTCAATTCTTTGAACGCCTTCAAGTTCTATGCAAAATTACATGGTGATCTACCACCATTAGTTTAATTTTATTTTGTTCTTATTTTTAAAGATTTATTTATTTCTGCATACAAGCTGGGGTGTAGGCCAGAGGTGTGGGGTGGTGAGAGGACTCACCAGGGACAGAGTAGGAAGCAGAACAGGAAGATTGACTGAATTACACTGCTGAGGGGAGCAACAGGTGAGGTGTGAGAGGTCTGCTGCGCCATGTGGGAAGCTCCCTGGCCGGGGATTGAACTGTGTTGCAGTGGTTTCATAGTGCTGCGCTTAACCCTTTGCGCCACTAGGGAGGCCCCACCAGTAGTTTTTTTAAACCTTAAGTTTTCAATTAATTTTAGATTTACAAAATTATCACAGAGTTCTTACGTGCCCCTAATTCAGCTTCCCCTAAATTAACATCTTACATGAGCATAGTATATTGATCAAAACTAAGACATTGCTATGATACTGTTAAATTTAACTAGACGTTATATAGATTTCACTAGTTTTTCCACTTGCCGTCCCAGGATCCAAGATAGCACATTGCATTTAGTTGTCATGGATCATCTCCTCCTCTCTGACAGTTTCTCAGTCTTTCCTTATCTTTCATGATGACAGTTTTGAAGAATACTTATCAAGTATTTACTAGAATACTTCTCATTTTGCATTTGGCTGATGTCTTCTCTTGATTACACTGAAATTATGGATTTGGGAGAGCATTACAAGAGATGAAGTAGCCTTCACGATGCATCATATCAGGGAGCTCATGATAAAAACATTACCGTTAGTGGTATCTTTACTTGGTTACGGTGGTGCTTGCCATTTTCTCCACTGTAAAAATCACTTTTTCCTTTTCCACTTTCTATTGTTTACAATCTGCAAGTCACTAAGTCCATCCTACACACCTGGTGGTTGGGAGGATTTTAGCTCTACCTCCTGGAGGGAGGAGTATCAAAGATTTTGTAGCCAGATGTCAAAACTGCCACTGTAAGAAATATTTAAGGGAAGCTACTTTGAGTTTGTGCAAATATCCTGTTTTTAAAGTTTCACCCCTAATTTTAGCATGTATCACCAACAATTTTAAAAATAACCTACCAACGGGTAACTCAATTAAGTCTTCTTAAATTTTGTTGAAAACAAGTTGGGAACGAACTGGCAAATAAAAATATCTGTATATTCCCAACTATTCTGGTGTGCAGATTTGGACACCTTCAGGCAATACATCACTGATTAGATTCAGGACTGGAAAATGGTATGCCTTTTTTTTCCTTAGGCAATTTATTAGGAATTGGGATGTAAAGTGATTTTCTGAAAACCATCCTGGCCCGAATATTTCTAGGGGCTTGTATTCTCGTTTGAAGACCACTGTTTTGAAATATTGTATACACTCCAGTACCAACTTAAAACTCTGGTCCCCCAGCTCCCTACCTTTCTGGCTTCAACTTCCTCCTCTCACAATAATATTAAGGCACTTGCAGCTTCCAGAACACATGTTGCTTGTTACCTCTTCTATTGGATACTTCATCCTTATCCCCTCCCAGCCCTCACTGGTCTAGCTGGGGCTCCGGATTCAGATTGTCAAAGCTCCCATCTCTAGAGGCCTTTTACCGCAGATCATTAAACTACTTGGGGGGGGGGGCAGGTTTTAATGGTGAGGAATGTGATTGCAAAGCACACCGCAGCCGCGTTCAAAGCCCGTTAGGCAACCTTTCAAGGCTCCTTATCCGTGCGGTGATTTCCAGTTTGGCCAAGAAAACGCACACCATCTCTTCGAAATGAAGTGGGTCCTAAAGAAATTCCAACTCGCAGCCATGCCTTCTCGTCTACACCAAGTTCTGCCTTTGGCATTTGAACCCGGAGGCCCGACCCACCTCTGCCGGCCCACCTAACCTTAAAGTGGCCCTGGAGCGCACACTCTTCACGACAGCGGTGGACCCACAATAAGCCTTTACTAGTTGAAGATTACCATCCAATCAGCAACTCTCGCGAGGGGCGAGAATATTCTCGCGAGAGGTCTGGGAAGCTGCAGTGATGGCGGCGGCGGGAACCGGACCGGGACCGGGGGTGGGTGCAGGCTCTGCCCCAGCAGCGACCGCAAATGCAACATCTGGGGACGAAGGGGAGACAAAGCCAGTGGTATCGGTAGCGACCGCTCCGGCTGGAGAGGGAGCATCTGCTGCTCCAGCAGCTGAGCCCAATTCCGGAGAGGCCGAAGGCGGGTAAGACGTTCTGCTGCCCGAGGACTTGGGGAGGGAGGCCCGCCCCTCTCAGAATCCTGCGACTTCCCAGCGCCCTCTTGACTGCCCTTCCGAATCGAGACCCTGTAGTCAACGGCTCGCCTTACCTGTTCCGGACCTGACCGTCCCGCTTGACGTCCCTTCTGTATCCCAGACTACGCCCCTTTCCTCACTTTTCAGGTCTGTGAGAGCCAAGGTTGTTATCTGGCCCTTGCACCTCAGCAGAGGGCTGGTATCTCACTCTTCTAGCAGGAACCCTTCAAATATTCCATAGAAGACCTATCCCACGTTGCATTGCCAGATTGGAAGAAGTGACAGTCCCTGTAAAAGTAGAGTAGGAGAGTTTCCTCTCTCCAAACATCCCCGGGACCAAGTCTGTCCCGTGTAGATTTGTCTGTAAGGGCCAGTTAGACTTCCTTTTGTATGAGACTGTCTATCACAGCCCCATTCTTCCTAACCGTGAGCTTCCAGACTGAGAACAGGTTTAACTGAAAAAGCGCTAGGCGAGTGAGACTGTACAATACTTAGATATTCATCTTTGGAAATAGTTGTTTTGAATTTCGTTTCTCTTGAAAATTTTCACTAAAGGAGTGCTTTCATTATCTTATAGGGAGGCAAACTTGGTTGATGTAAGTGGTGGTTTGGAGACAGAATCTGCTAATGGAAAAGATACACTAGTAGGTATTTGTTTTTGAATGTTTGCAAGACAATATGCTTTGTTTTTTTAAGTTTTTAAGCAAATCAGAAGTAGTGGAGTCAACTAACTTGATTCTCCAATTGGACACAGGAGGGTACTGGGGATACTTCAGAAGTGATGGATACTCAAGCGGGCTCTGTGGATGAAGAGAATGGCCGACAATTGGGAGAGGTAGAGCTGCAGTGTGGGATATGCACAAAATGGTTCACTGCAGACACCTTTGGCATCGATACCTCGTGAGTATTTTGTGTAGTCTTTATAAGACTCACTATGTAAAATAAATCTCAACATGATCAGCAGGTGAGAAATTAGTTTGAGGCAATTTTTTTTTTTTTAAGATTTATTTTTTATTTATACAAACAAGCTGGGGTACAGGCCAGAGGCGTGGGGCGGTGAGAGGGTTCACCAGAGACAGAGCAGGGAGCAGAACAGGCAGATCAGAAATACACTGCTGAGGGGAGCAGCGGGCAAGGCAGGAGAGGTCTGCGGTGCCATGTGGGATTCTCCCTGGCCGGGCGTCGAACTCGTGTCGCCGCTGCCGACAGCTCCACAGCGCAGCGCTTAACCGCTGCGCCACCGGGGAGGCCCCAGTTTGAGGCAAATTTAAATGCCTTCTATTTTCTGTCTCCTATTCCTTGTGTGGCAAGTAGTAGGAATTGGAATCATTTTAATCAGAAATTGTTTTAATACTCTGAGCCCGTTATCTACCTCCTGAAAGGCACAGGTGTAGTAGGCATACTGGTATTACCCATGATTTTAAGCTTTATTTTTAAGGTTTATTTATTTATGCATACAAGAACTGGGGTGTAGGCCAGAGGCAAGGGGTGGTGAGAGGATTCATCAGAGACAGAGTGGGGAGCAGAATAGGCGGATCTACTGAAGTACACTGCTGAGGGTAGCAGTGGGTGAGGCAGGAGAGGTCTGCCGCGCCATGTGGGAAGCTCCCTGGCCAGGGATCGAATTCATGCTTCAGTGGCTGTGGATAGCTTGATAGGCTGAGACTTAACTTGTTGACGCCACAATGGAGGTCCCGTGATTTTAAGCTTACAACGTGTTTGGGGTACACAACCTTGCAATTACAGAGCATTATTAAATATAAACATAAAAGACATAAAATTAAATATAAACATAAAAGACTTGTATTGGGTGTCATGGAATTTGGGGGGAACAATTGGTGCATATGGTAGAAAAAAATCTGTTGTCAAAAATTTGAGATGATTAGTACCTCTTCTTGCCTAAGCCATTCTTTTTTTTTTTCCTTTTTGGCTTCTAACTGACTCCCTTTAGGTCTACTGAGTCTCAGCAAACCTATTTCCAATCTTTTATCTTTTCTAGTGAATTAAGGTTTTTATCTGATTGAGGATGAAAGGCTTCTTTACTTATTCTAAGGATTCCTCTAACAGCTTACAAGTTTGCATTACTTTAGATGAGGACTTTTTACCTTCTGCTGGAACTACTACAAAAGCCTCTTAAGTACATTTTCTCTAATCTCTTTCCGCCTACAAAGCCCATGCTGTCACTGAATTTATCATTTTTACCTAGTTATCTCCCTCTCAAGGAATGCCCTTTATCCACAGAAAAAATTTCAACTCTACCTGGTATGTAAGCCTTCTTGAACTAATTAGTTTTCAAGACTTGTTTTTTTTTTTTTATGTTTTTACAACATCTCTGACAAATTCTCTGTCCCAGATAAACTTTTTGCCCATCTGCCTTGTGCTTTCTCATCTCTACAAGTAGTTCACCTGTGGAAAAGAAAGCTGACTCATCTTTCCACATTCAGCCATAGGTTATGTCTTTGAAAAATCTTCCTTAACCTTAAAGTCTGAAGTTACTGCTTGGGTTCTTTACACTCTAAAAGACTAATATAGGGTTCATTTGGTAATGAGGCAAGTAAAGTTTTGTGGATTCTGTGTTTGAATTATTATTTATGTTTTATTTATTTTATTATTTTTTTTTTTAGATTTATTTTTTATTTATACATACAAGCTGGGGTACAGGCCAGAGGTGTGGGGCGGCGAGAGGGTTCACCGGAGACAGAGCGGGTAGCAGAACAGGTAGATCAGAAATACACTGCTGAGGGGAGCAGCGGGTGAGGCAGGAGAGGTCTGCCGCACCATGTGGGATTCTCCCTGGCCGGTGGTCGAACTCGCGTCGCCGCTGCCAACAGCTCCACAGCACAGCGCTTAACCACTGCGCCACCGGGGAGGCCCATTATTTATGTTTTAAATTAATCTTTTCATATATTCTGTCTGCCCCTTCCAACAGTATTACCCATACTTTAAAGAGATTAAAGGATATTTAAATATAATGTGAATGTAAATATTTCAAGTTTTGGGTTTTTTTGTTTGTTTGTTTTGTTTTTGCATAGAAGAATTGGGATGTTGGCCAGAGGTACAGGGGTTGAGAGGATTCACCAGAGACAGAGTGGGGAGCAAAACAGGTGGATCTACTGAAATATACTGCTAAGGGGAGTAGTGAGTGAGACAGGAGAGGTCTCCTGTGTCATGTGGGTTAGCTCCCTCATGACCCAGTGGCTGGCAATAGCTTGATAGTGCTGAGATTTTAACCCCACCAGGCAGTCCCTATCTAAAGAGTTAAAGTTATTTTTAAAGCGACTACTTTGTCTTCCTCTATAACTGGTATACTCCTTTAAGGTGCTCAGAAACTACAATAAACTCTCCTGGTCAAGGCACCAGTGAGAATTTTCCAGATGCTGAATTATCCACTATGCCATATAAATTATTTTTATGACAGGGCCTCCCCGGTGGTGCAGCAGTTAGGCTCTGCGCTGTGAAGCTGTCGGCAGCGACGACGCGAGTTTGATGCCCTGCTGGGGAGATTCCCCCATGGCGCGGCAGACCTCTCCTGCCTTGCCCGCTGCTCCCCTCAGCAGTGTGTTTCCGTGGATCTATCTGTTCTGCTCCCCACTCTGTCTCTGGTGAACCCTCTTGCCGCCCCTTACCTCTGATCTGTACCCCAGCTTGTATGCAAAAATAAATAAATCTTTAAAAAAAATTATTTTTATGACAGACAAATCTAGGTATTGTGAAGATACAAGTTCGGTTTGGTGACAAGTTTTAAGAGTATATTAATAGATTAACATTTTAATCTAACTAACTGAGAAGGAAAGATCCTTGTTGATTTACTTCTCATAAGGAAGTATGTGTTCAGAACATCACTAAATTGCAGTTTGTCTGTTCTCTAGGTCCTGTCTACCTTTCATGACCAACTACAGTTTTCACTGCAATGTGTGCCACCATAGTGGGAATACCTATTTCCTGCGGAAGCAAGCAAGTAAGAACAAATTAGAATGTTGCAAGATGATTGTCCTCCAGTTAGCTGGAAAAGAAAGGGGATTCAGGCTTCATAGAATCAGGTGTTTGCCTGGTAGCTGATAAAGTCACATTGGGGTTTACCTCTAACTAATTGCTGTTGTCCATTTTAGATCAAATGATGACTCTACTTTTTGCTGCCATAGCTGTTGATTTGTGGGTCATCTAGTTGAATGATTTTTTTGGTATTAGGGATACAGGACTGTAAGTAACTTGTTCTTCTTTTTTGTTTTTGATAGACTTGAAAGAAATGTGCCTTAGTGCTTTGGCCAACCTAACATGGCAGTCCCGAACACAGGATGAACATCCAAAAACCATGTTCTCCAAAGATAAGGTAGAGATGGAATTAATATAATTGTGATTGCATTCTTTAACAATAAGTGCTTTCCCCCCAGTTTTGATGGATATATAACTATAGAGTCAGTGCTTACTTTGATTTATCCCATGTGATAAGTCACTTGACTTAGCTATCAATAGAATTAACTTAAATAGATTTGGTGGACCTGGAGAAAGCAAACAGTTGTCTACCCCATGATAAATAGGCAGATCTTGAGTTGGACCTCGCCAACTTAGGTTAGCTATTTTGATCAATGCCTAGGTTAGATTTCGTCAGAAGGGAAGGAGGTCAGTTTACACATGCCTTTCATTATCAAGAAGAATTATTATTAAACTGAAAAGCCACATGGCTAAAGTATGGACTCACAGTTAGATGACTTGCCCTCCCATGAGTCTCCTGTGGTTCATGCTAAGAAACATAAAAGTTAAGTGAATTTTAAAACAGTGATGTCTCCATTGTGACCTTCTATACATTCCTGTCTATCTACTTTCATTTAAAAATGAAGCAGGGCCTCCCTGGTGGCGCAGCAGTTGAGCGCTGTGCTGTGGAGCTGTCAGCAGCTCGCAATGCGAGTTCGACGCCCAGCTGGGGAGAATCCCACATGGTGCGGCAGATCTCTCCTGCCTCGCCCGCTGCTCCCCTCAGCAGTGTATTTCTGATCTGCCTGTTCTGCTCTCCACTCTGTCTCTGGTGAACCCTCTTGCCGCCCCACGCCTCTGGCCTGTACCCAAGCTTGTATGTATAAATAAATAAATCTTTAAAAAAAAAAATGACGCAAATGATTCACCAAATTGTGTTTACTCTCAGGTCTTTTCCCTTTACACAGTGATAGTTTATACTGTAGTCAATGCTAGTTTTGCCCCACAAAAATTTTTTAATTTTTTTTGAGAGATTTATTTATGCATACAAGAACTTGGGGTGTAGGCCAGAGGTATGGGGTGGTGAGAGGATTCGCCAGAGACAGAGTGGGGAGCAGAACTGGCAGATTTACTGAAGTACACTGCTGAGGGGAGTAGCAGTGGAGACAGGAGAGGTCTGCTGTGCCATGTGGGAAGCTCCCTGGCCGGAGATCGAACTTGTGCTGCAGTGACTGCCAATAGCTTCATAGTGCTGAGGCTTAACCTGTTGCACCACTAGGGAGGCCCACAAAATTGATTTTATAACCTAGTACTTGATTGTGACCTACAATTTGATAGAGGCTATATAATGAGACAGATAATTCAGGATCAGACTGGCAAGACCCTGTTCTACTAAACAAAGCTTGGAGGATTTAGCAAAGGGTCTCCTTGCCCTTTTTTTCCTTCTACTTTAAAAGTGCTTCATGAACATAAAAGCATGCTGTGACTGCATTTTAAATTTTATTTATAATTATTTTTTAAAGATTTATTTGTTTATTTATGCGTACAAGCTGGGGTGCAGGCCAGAGGCGTGGGGTGGTGAGGGGATTTACCAGAGACAGAGTGGGGAGCAGAACAGGTAGATCGATTGAGGTACACTGCTGAGGAGAGCAGCAGCCACATGGAGAGGTAGGAGAGGTCTGCTGCGCCATGTGGGAAGCTCCCTGGCCTGGCCTGGTCTTGAACTCGTGCTACAGTGGCTCTGAACAGTTTCATAGTGCTGCGCTTAACCCGTTGCGCCACCAGGGAGGCCCTATTATTATTTTTAGTATTAGAAACTTTTTTTTTTCCTAAGTTTATTTTTTAGTATAGACGAACAGGGATGTAGGCCAGTACATGGGGGTGAGAGGATTCACCAGAGACAGAGTGTGGAGCAGAACAGGCGGATTTGCTGAAATACACTGCTGAGGGGAGCAGTTGGCAAGACTGGAGAGATCTGCTGTGCCACATGCAGGTTAACTCCCTGGCTGGGGATTGAACTCAGGCCATAGTGGTGATAGCTCTGAGGCTTAACCCCTAGGTCACAAGGGAGGCCCTGTGACTTCATTTCTTTTAAAGTTTTTCTTTTCCATAAATTCCTATTTTGAACTTTTCAAACATGGAAAATTAAAATAATATGATGAACATTTGTTTACTTTTCACTTAGTTTGCAAGCTATTAAAATTGTGCTACTTTTGCTTTATCCCCTATCTGTATATTTCTCCCCAAGTTATCTGAGGCTAAAAATTGCAGGTTTTATGCTTTACCCAATATTTTCTCATAACCACAATATGGTGATCATACAAAAAATATTTAATGTTAAATTACAACTATTTGGGTTTTTTTTTTCTTTTTTTGGTATACAGTATGTATATTTTCTCTATACTATCGTTGCCTAAATATCTTTATAGCTTTTCCTCCATTCCTCCCTCCACACATTACATTTAGTTGAATTGTCTCTTTTGCCTGTAATTTAGAATAGTTCTTTTATTTTATGTTGTTTTTTGGTTTGCTATATGTTTAAAATTCTGAAGAACCTTGACAGTTGTTTGGAATGTTGCTCCTTAATTTGCATTTATCTGATTGTTTCCTCATAAATAGGTTCAGGAAACTTTTTTTTTTTTAAAGATTTGTTTATTTATACATACAAGCTGGGGTATAGGCCAGAGGTGTGGAGGTGGCGAGAGGATTCACCAGAGACAGAGTGGGGAGCAGAACAGGCAGATTGACTGAAATACACTGTTGAGGGGAGCATTAGGAGGGACAGGAGAAGTCTGCTGCTCCATGTGGGAGGCTCCCTGGCCGGGTATCGAGCTCGTGCTTCCGTGGCTGCAGGTAGTTTCAGAGTGCTGAGACTTAACCTGTTGCGCCACCAAGGAGGCCCCAGGTTAAACATTTTTGGGAAGAGTATCAGGTAGTTAATGCATGGGGTTTTTTTATGGCATCATGAAAAGCATAAGGCATCAAGAAGCATAAACTATTGGTTTGTTTTATTATTGTTGATCCTAAATTTGACTACTTGGTTAGAGGGGAATTAGCTTCTAGATTTCTCCATTGTAAAGAGAACTTTTTTCTGGAGTGGGGAAAAGTTGATGCCAGAAGATCAGACTGAGACGTTGTTTTAGTCATTCAAGACAGAACTGATGAGGATCATAGTAAAAAAAGTGGAATAGAAAGAAAGCTGATTGGTGAGAAATTGCTGAAATTTTGAAAATCATTTGGTGGCCATTTAAATGTGAAGATTGTGAGAGAATAATCAATGATGACTGTAGTGTGTCTGCACTGGGTGATGGGTAATTTTAAGTATAATGAACAGAACAAGAATAGAAATCAGCAGAGCAGACTTTTAGTAAGATACAGAATTCAGTTTTAGTTCCAAAAAGTTTAAAGTCCTTTGGTTTGTCCAGATGGAGATAGCTCAGGTAGAAACAGAAGTTTAGGAGAAAGAAAAACTTGAGAACCATCTTTCATGTGGCAACCAAGAATAGGGTGGATCTTTTCCCTTCAACTGGATTGTAAACCTTTTGTGACTTAAGATTTTATGTACGTGTTTGAAATTTCCCACAATCTCCATGTTGTTTGCGTGCATTTATAGGCATGCCTAGGAGATACTGTAGCTTCAGTTTCAGACCACCAGAACGCCTCAATAAAGCAAATATTGCAATAAAGAATCGTGAATTTTTTTGGTTTCCTGGTCCATGTAAAAATTATGCTTAACTAGACTTCAGTGTATTAAGTGTGCAGTATAGCATTGTGTCTAAAAAATAGCGTATATACCTCAATTTAAAATATAATGCTAAAAAATATTAATTATCTGAGCTGTTAAAAAATGGCACTGGTAGACTTGCCTGATGCAGAGTTGCCATAAACCTCCATTTGCAAAATGTGCTATATCTGCAAAATACAATGAAACAATACACAACAAAATGAGGTACAGCTATATATTTTTTCAGTAATTAGAAGACTACAGATTTTTCTCTTGATTCTCTGACAGTGCTGCAGTTTTCTTTCCTTTTCTGTGAGCATAGCTTTGAAAGCAACTATAAAAGTCTTAATATATTTTGTTTTAAAAATTAGGATATCATACCATTTATTGATAAATACTGGGAGTGCATGACGACCAGACAGAGACCTGGAAAAATGACTTGGCCAAATAACATTGTTAAAACAATGGTAAGTAGACAAAAATCGACTAGACTTGACATTTAGAAGACCAGTTTCCTTTGTAAGAATTAAATTCTGTTTAGTCTCCCTGAATATAATGTAATGACTAGGAAAATGAGAACAACTGAGTATTAAATCTTGGAGAGTGTACAGTATTGCTAATTGTACATTTTAATGATTTCATGCACAAGATCAGTATGTTGCATGTTGGTCTTAATGAACATCATCTAGGGTAGTATATCCACGACACTGAAACCTTTGCAAGTATCATTTTATATTGAAAGTAGAGGCAGTTTTTTTCTGAGTTTAAAAGAAAAAGCAAACACTTATTCTGAACATTATTGCCATTAAAATTAAAGGGAGCACCTGGGAAGAAATCATTGGCAAGCTATTAGTAGTGCTCATCTCTGAGGTGAAGATGAAGGATTTTGGTTCTTTTTTTAGGTTTTTCTGTTTGATTTTCTTGATGGTTATGTGTTTTTTTAATCAGAGGGAAGAACAATAATATCTTTTTGGAGATTATACCTAGGATTTGATTGTGGAGTTGGTGGTTGATCGTTTCAGTAAAAATTTCCAGTAATACTGAAAACACTGTTTTCTTTTAGAGTAAAGAAAGAGATGTTTTCTTGGTAAAGGAACATCCTGATCCTGGGAGTAAGGACCCAGAAGAAGATTACCCCAAATTTGGACTTTTGGATCAGGTATACTAATAAATTTTATGTTCCCCTTTTGGTTTTAAGTCACTTTGGAGACTCAGGTTTTGTTAACATTTGTATATTTGCCACATATATCACTGCCATTACATGCCCATGACTTGATGGGTTCCAAATAAACAATTACTGTCAGGTGTGGAAGGAAAGAACCACTTTAAACCAAAAGACTAGTGTTTTAGTTCTGGCTCTTTCCCAGGATGTTAGGACTTCACAATTTTTGGCTACTACTGTTTTGCTGACCTGTCACTTTCACTCTTATTTGCACCTAATCATGTCTGCTTGGATTATTTTTTTTCTTTATTTTTAAGATTTATTTATTTATACATACAAGCTGGGGCACAGACCAGAGGTGTGGGGCGGCGAGAGGGTTCAGCAGAGACAGAGCAGGGAGCAGAACAGGCAGATCAGAGATACACTGCTGAGGGGAGCAGCGGGCGAGGCAGGAGAGGTCTGCCGCACCATGTGGGAATCTCCCCGGCCGGGCATCGAACTTGCGTCGCTGCTGCCGACAGCTCCACAGCGCAGCGCTCAACCGCTGCACCACCGGAGAGGCCTCATTCTTAAACCACTTTAATCCTTTCACTTAGCCTGCCTTACACATGTTACTTGCTAATCTCTGAAGCATCCAAGTTTGGGGCCTCTGCAAGTTCAGGCACTTTAGGATTATCAATTTCAATTCCTACTCTTAGAACTTTTCCTGGTTTTGAGCATTGTCCAGTTGAATTGATCATATGACTTCCCTTTTTAACTGGCTATTTTTCCCTCCAGGATCTTAGTAACATCGGTCCTGCTTATGACAACCAAAAACAAAGCAGTGCTGTCTCTACCAGTGGGAATCTAAATGGTGAGTGTTTAATTTCTTATTGATAAAATAGTTATAAGCTATTGAATATAAATAAATATGCCCAGAATGGGCATTCTTTGGGTTGACTCTTAACTGGATATATACGAAGATGCTTTAAAGTACGAAACTCAGATTTTCAGGAGCTAGCCAAGAATTTGACAGATGATAGTGGAAGAGAACTATTTTCACTTTAAACCAGAGTGTTTGGTCTTAAGTGAAACAAATTTAGCATAAAACAAGGTACAATTTAAAGGTCAGATTTAATGTTTGTATTAGACTCCCCAACTGTGTTCTCACACTTAATTTATATTAAGTTGCTCTCACTTTCTTAATTCAGCTTTGATATTTAACAGAACTTCTTAGGCCCAACTTCTAAATCTTTGTGCCCCGAAATTTCAGCTTATTCACATAATAACATTTCTGATGTTCTCCTATAGGTAACTATCTAATAGCAGGCATGCCCCTCATTATTAATGGTAATCTAATGAAGACGTGAAGCCCACGGATGGTAGCTAACTATTCGTCTGATACATGGAATCATTAACTTGTCTTTTGGAGTGGTAGTTTCCTAAATAATCATTTCCACTGTTGTTAATGTTCTAAGATGGGGTGGAAATAACTAAGTGTATTGTTTATCTTTTTATACCACTTTCCCTCTCTTATTGTTAAATTTGACAAATACATGGTGCCACTTCTGTTCTTACAGGTGGAGCCTCTTTTGGAGGTGAATTCCTCCTCTGTCTTCTTTCAGCCTCTCAGACTTAAGTATTTTGTGGTTTGGAAAATGCTTTTTGCTGAATTGTGGTAGAAGCTAAAACTAAATTAAAATTTTAAAGCACTGTGAAAATGGTGGCAGTAGCACTTACTATGAAACAGTAGTTTCAGTTTAATGGTAGTAATTAAAAGCTTGTATGTTGTCATATTCTGCCTGACATGACCAGCAGTTCACTTGGTACTGTCCGTTTTATTCAAGAAAACCTAAAAGTTCTTTGAAATGATTAAAATGAAAACAACAATAAAAGATATTTTGATTAAGGTAACTCAAACTAGAGATACTAATGTTGCAGCAATAAACTTTTATGAGACTAATACCTGGTGTGTTCATAGAAGGAAGTTCTGCATAAATCTGGTCCTGTATAGGCAGAATATGACCTGCCTTCCATGTCTTGATCATTTTTATTGCAGCAGAACTGCTGATAATTTTCAAGCTTGCCCCAAATTAAGACACAGTACTCTCTGCAGTTGTTTTCATAAAGGTGTTTTCCTGCAGTTCAGGAACATTTTCTGGAAGAGAGAAGTACATACTAATTTGAGAGTAATGACAGAACTGGACAAAAATTCAAAATACCTATCTCAGAAATACACAAGGTAGTGTTTCTTGTGGCCTTGTATATTGCTAATTTTTTTTTTTTTGGTATAAAACATGTGAATTATCTATTGATATTTACTCTTCTACAAGACGGATTTGTCTAACCTGAATTTTATGCATTGGCTCAACCTTAATAATCATCGTGAAAATTGTCCACTCAAAGTCTTTTTTACTTGTATCTTGAACAACCACAATGGCTACCTAGCAGCACTGGAGAGAAACACCTTTTTAGTACTTCTGTTCTTGTTTTCTATGTTTGATGTACTTCTGTCTTGTTGGATAGTCAAGTTAAGCGCTTTAGCAGATACTGTGCCTTTATCATGTTTATGGACTATGTTGTATAGTTCAAGCAAAGTGAACATTCACTTAGAGCAAGGATATTCTCTCTTTATGGATGTGTGTATTGATTTGGATGGAAAAATACTTTATCCATGCAATCATTTTAAACTATGAGTATTTGGAATCTGAATGAGTGAAAATGCATTTGTGTCACATCCTCAGAAAGTATACTAATACTTGCAGCCCATTGAGGAAGGATCTTAAAAATGCAACACAGGTATATTGCTAGGGTCATGAGCTTACTGCCAAAACCCAGCATTCTGGACTGTGAGACACTCAACAGATTCATTCAGAACCAGGGTGAAATCCAATATGCTTTTGAGCAGGAAATCCTCTTGTGGTGTTACACAAATGCACGTTGAAAGTGTCAGTCCCACTGGTGTTTCTGTCACAGTTCATCTAAAGTGATCTGCCTTTTTTTCAAAGGGGGAATTGCAGCAGGAAGCAGTGGAAAGGGAAGAGGAGCTAAGCGCAAACAGCAGGATGGAGGGACCACAGGGACCACCAAGAAGGCCCGGAGGTGGGCAGAGCACCCACCCCACTCACCACTGTTTGAGCATTCTTTGGTGCTGGCAATGCCCCTTAGAAGGGAAAGAGCAATACAGTAGTATCACTTATCCGTGACTTTACTTACTGTGGGTTTTGTTTGGGCTTCCATGTGTGGGGTTCTTGGGTCCCTCTGAGAAAGAATTCAGTGGAGTCTTCGTTCAGCAGCACATGGCAAGACACCTGCATAGATGCATAGACACAGGCAGGCAGCAGTCTTAAAAAAAAGACAAGAGTGAGTTCTGCCAGACAGGGTGTCCTTATATATTGTTCTTTCATGGGATTTATTCCTTTGTGAAATTTGTTTTGTAGAATTTGTGGGTTCAGGGAGTCAGGTTGGGCTGGTTTTCTGTAAGAGTGGTAATCCTTCTGCTACTTCTGGTTTTTGACCTTATGAAAATGTCCATGCTAATTTTCTGTTTTAAGCTTTCATTAATTTCAGTTTCCTGTAGTCAGTAAGGGTCTGAAAATATGTACAATAAGGTAATTCTTATAGTAAGATATTATAGCTCATTGTTATAATTGTTCTATTTTATTATTGTTGTTACTCTCTTACTGTGTCTAATTTAGAGATTAAACTTTAGGTATATTTATGTAGATTAAAACGGTGTATATAGCATTCAGTACTGACTGTGGTTTTAGGCATCCAGTGGGGGTCTTGGAGGTAAGGGGGACACTATACTCCCCAGTAATTTGGATATCTAAGGTTTAAAAGCCTGTCCGAGAGTGATCAAGGGGCGAAAAGGAGCGGGGTGGGAGTGTGGTGAGCAGGAGTGGGAGGGCCATATCATATAGGGCTTTGTATCCTAGACGAGGGGCAGTGGCTCTTGCACTGAGTGTGAAAGAAAGCCTTTAATAAGTTTTGAGGGGAATAGTCACATGATTTGACCTATGCTGTAAAAGGATCATGTTGTTGAAAATAGGCCAGACAGGGCAAGATGAGCAGTGGGAGACCACTGAGGTAAGGCAGAGATGGACCAGGGCATTGGCAGAGGTGATGGGGAAGAAGTGGTCTGATTCCCTACCCTCTTAGGTAGGAGCCAATGGGATTTGCTGCCTGATTTGGGTGTGATCTATTAGAGAATGTCAAGGATGACTCCAAAATTCAGGCATAAGCAACTGAAGGACAGATTTGCCATTAACTCAGACAGGAAAGATAGAGGGAAGAAGAGACTCGGGGGATGGAAGGCATTTGGACATTCAAGAAGAGATGATGAGTATGTAGCTGCATTTTTAATCCTGGCATTTAGGAGAGAGGTCTAGACAGAATTTAGGAAACTTAGAAGTCAAAAATTAAAAATCATGAGGCCAGATGAAAGAGACCACCAAGATACTGAGAGAATGGTCTACACTCCATTATTTAAAATTCATTGGGGCCAAGAGAGTTTCAGAATTATAGATATTTCAGACTAGGGATGTATAATATGAAAGACATATTATAAAACATCCCCAGTGAAATTTTGGGAAGAAATATTTTTGTGGCAAAAAATACAGATATTCCTTCTAAGGTGAGATAAAGATGACAACACAGCCTTGTGCTATTTCAAGTCATGTTTTGCTGACTAAGTTGAGGTTAAGTCTAGGTCTTGCCGTCAAATGAGTTATGTCATATTTTCTGAAACGTTTGGATCTTGGTGTTGATAGATAAATGAATTTTGGACCTATAAGTAAGTGGAAAGAGATGAGGAGGAACCAAGATGGAGAAATTAAAAAAAATAGAAAAGTCCATTTCTTCTTCCAATCTTGAACACTTTGAGGCGTAAAATAACCCAAAGCCAGGTATCCTGTTTTGCAAACTTGTTACTGCCAAAACAGCCCAGGGCATTGTCCTTTGGCCATAAACCTAGGAGGTAAGGTTTCTTAAGGCATCTTGAGAAAGGAGGGGAGGAAACCTAGTGAAACATGTTTTGAATGTTAGCTCTTTTGCTTAACCTTTTTGCCTTCCCCTCTCATATCTCTTCCCTTCTTTGTTCAGTACTGAGGTGTTAAAATTCAGATCATGTCTTGTTTAGAAAGACAGTAGTTAAGCGCTCATAACTTTTGAGTTTCTGTTCATTAGTTTATAGTAATAAAAATACTAATGGAAATCACCCATGTGCCTCTTTTCTCTTTCTCCCCTGTGTACTAACTCAGATTCATAATTCCTACAGACTAAAGCAATTTAAATAAAACTTTTACAGATAAAGCTAATCCTTTAGATTTTCCTGTTTCCCCTACAAGAGTGCATAGTGATATGTTTGTAGAAAGAAAAGTTTTTGTGAAGTTGCATGTGTTCTAATTTTTTAATAACAATTGAAGAATTGAACTAGAGAGTGCTTTAATTTCTTTTCTTTTTTTTTTTTTTTTTTTTTTTTTTGCCTTTCTGCAGTGACCCTTTGTTTTCTGCTCAGCGCCTTCCCCCTCATGGCTACCCTTTGGAACATCCCTTTAACAAAGATGGCTATCGATATATTCTAGCTGAGCCTGACCCCCATGCCCCTGACCCTGAGAAGCTTGAACTTGACTGCTGGGCTGGAAAACCAATTCCTGGGGACCTCTACAGAGCCTGCTTGTATGAACGGGTTTTGTTAGCCCTACATGATCGAGGTATGTAAGGTATTGGTATTCATGTTCAACTCAGTTTTGGAATTGCTGTCATCATTTTTATCCCTGATAGAATTAGATATACATGTCAGTTTACTGTCAATCATCTATCTCCCATCTCTAATCATTTGTGTGTGTTATATAAAACTTTCTATTTTGAATTATTTTTGAACTTATTACCATGGCAAAATAATACATATACATAAATAAGCCATATATCCCTTGTTAAGCTTTTCCTAATGGTAATAATTTATTATACAGTTATCAAAACCAGGAAATTAAGATTGGTAAATACTGTTGTGGAGACTGAAAACCTTATTTAAGTTTCACCAACTTTTCCATGAGTGTCTTTTTTCTAGAACCTCACCTTGCATTTAGTTATTTCTCCTAGTTTCTTGCAGTCTTTAGTAGTTCCTTGGTCATTGTTTGTCGTGCATGATAACGGTGTTCTTTTGGATTCTCTCATGTCATTATTGGGGTGTATGTGTTTCAGGAGAATTTGTTATGATTCCCAGAATTAGAGTTGCACAGGAAGGTGTACTCAGTGTCATCCTTTTTATTCCTGCTACCCCATTCTCATCCCTTCCTTTTCCCCATGAATGCCCTATAAGGGACCAGTCTGTAGTTTCTAGTTTATTCTTCATGTACTTGTGCACAATAAAAAAATACATGCATATTTCCTTCTTATATTTTACACATGAAGGGCAGCATGCTATCAATAGGCTTTTTGCATTTTGCTTCATGCAGTTATTCCATGATAGCTCAGAGAGATCATCCTTATTGTATTCATTTTGTTAGCTATTGCCAAATTTCCCTTCAGAAAGGTGGTACTGGCTTGCATTTCTATCAGCAGTCTACAATATTTGTTTCCCCAGTCTTACAAACTGAATTTGTTGTCTGATATTTTAATTTTTGCCAGTCTTATGGGTGAGAAATGGGATATCTCAGTATAGTGTTTGAGTTTGAACAGTTTTCATGTTAGAGAGTCATTATCTCTTCTCAATTATCTGCCTGTGGTTTTTTCTACCATTTTTTCATCAGGATTTTAGTCATTTGTTCCTCATCTGTTAGGAGCTAGCCCTTTGTCTTTGACATATGTTGTGGCTACTTCTCCCAATTTGTCAGTTTGACTGTGTTTATGACTTTCTTTTGTCATGCAAAATTGTTAACAGGATGACATAATTTTATTCATCTACTAACAAAATAGCATCCCTTATCCTTTAGAATATGAAAGTGAATTTAAATAAGGTTGCCACTTTTAGATATCTATACCTCATAAATTTTTGTTTTTTCTGTAGTAGTAGTGCAAATTCCAGAAAGTATATTGTTTCAACCATAAATACTGAAGTATTTATCTCTAACAAGGATTTTTAAAAGTTTTAACTACCATGCCATTGTCATAACCTTACTAATTAAAGTAGTAATTTCCTAATTATCTAATACCTGGTCCGTATCCATATTGACTTATCCAATCTTAGACTTACAAAAAAGTAGTTAAGAAAATTGTGAAACTTTTTCTAAACCATTTGAGAATAAGTTGCCGTGATGTTCGTTCACCTTTTAGAACTTAATTAAGTATATTTCTTTAAAAAAGGAGATTCTTCTTGTGTTAGCTGTCTAGTGATATGTACCAAATTACCATAAAACTTAGTCTAAAACTACAAATGGTCATTATTATCTGCAGTTTCTGAGGCTAGGAATCTGGGAGCAACTTCATTTAGGAAAACTAATGAGCTCTTAGCTAGAACTGTGGATTCTGAGTCTTGACAGGGACTAGAAGATGTTTCCAAGATGACTCACTCATGTGACTTTGTCAGGATCATTCAGACTCTTACCATGTTGGCCTCTCCTTGGCTAACTTTTCCTCATCCATAGCAAGTAACTTCTCCCAGGGAAGTAATCCAAGAGAACAAGAAGAGCTTATAGTACTTTTTATGACCTGTTCTTTGAAGTTAAACTAACTTCATTTGTTAGACATGAGTCAGTCACCAAGTTAAACCTGTACTCAAGCAGCGAAATTAGGCTTCAGCTCTTGAAAGGAAGAAATTAAAGAATTAGTGGATATTTTTTATTTTATTAATACATTTTTTTTAGGTTTATTTTGTTATGCGTACAAGAGCGGGGGTGTAGTCCAGAGGTGTTTGTTGGGGGGAGGGTGGTGAGAGGATTCACCAGAGACAGAGTGGGGAACAGAACAGGCAGATTGACTGAAATATACCGCTAAGGGGAGCAGCGGACGAGGCAGGAGAGGTCAGCTGCGCCATTTGGGAAGCCCCCTGACCAACTGTGCTGCATTGGCTGCAGATAGCTTTGTAGTGCTGAGACTTGACCCTTTGCGCCACCAGGGGGAGGCCCAGTGGATATTTTTTAAACGTTGACATTCTTAGAGAACCAGTTTGTAACATCAAAATCAAGACATTAGCATCTGATTACTACCATCTAATCATCAGATCCTATTCAAGATTCTCAGTTGATCCACTAATATCCTTTATTTCTAGCAAAAGGTCTTAGAATCATCTGCTGTCTTTTGTTATGTCTCAAGTCTTCTTCAATCTGGAGTGGTTTCTCCTATCTACTTTCATGACTTTGATACTTTGGAAAATCAGAGGTCATTTATTCTGTAAAATAGAATTAATCTTCAGTTTGGGTTTTCTGGTTCCTTATGATTTGATTCATACTGTGCATCTTTGCAGGAATATTGCAGTAATGATGCTGTGTTCTTCATATTGCATACTGACAGGTAGTAGGTGATTTTTTTTTTTTTTAAAGATTTATTTTTTATTTATACATACAAGCTGGGGTACAGGCCAGAGGCATGGGGCGGCGAGAGGGTTCACCAGAGCCAGAGCAGGGAGCAGAACAGGCAGATCAGAAATACACTGCTGAGGGGAGCAGCGGGCGAGGTAGGAGAGGTCTGCCTCGCCATGTGGGATTCTCCCCGGCCGGGCG